>WNWK01005637.1:0-117099 GCA_009830355.1 Cherax destructor
GTCAGAGGATCTCACCTTCAAGGACCTTAACAATGTAGCAATTGCATCTGCTCGAAAAATGACAGGATGGATAATGAGAACCTTCAAAACCAGGATGCCAAGCCCATGTTGACACTTCTGAATCCTTGTTCTATCTAGGCTGGAATATTGCTGCACACTAACTGCACCTTTCTGGGCGGAGTGAAATTGCTGACCTTGAAAATGTGCAGAGAACCTTCACCATACGCTGAGTGCGTCAAACCCACCCTCAACTACTGGGAACTGGCAGGATTCCTAAACCTGCTCCTCTCTAGAACGCAGGCAGGAGAATGCTATTATATACATACGAAGCTCCTAGGGCTTAGTAAACTTGCACACAAAAATCCTCTGTACGAAAGCAAAGACTCAGCGGGCAGTATAACATCCCCCCGTGAAGAACCCAGGTGCCACTAGCGTTGAGGACAACACAATAAGTGTGAGCCCAAGATTGTTCAACTGCCTCCAGCATACATCAGGATTACCAGCAAGGCCCCTGGCTGTCTTCAAACAGGCACTGGACAGGCACCTCAAGTCAGTACCTGATCTGGCCGGACTGTGGTTCATCACGTTGGACTGCGTCACGGCCAGCAGTAACAACCTAGTTGATCAGGCTCTGGTCAACAAGAGGGCCTGGTCACCAGACCGGAGCCGCAGGAGCGATCAAACCCTGGGAATTCTCTCAGGTAGACCAGGTCACATTGGCCTCTAGGAAAAATTGTGACCATATATCCTGATGCAAATGAAATCATCAGGACAGTTGATGTTTTGAGCAAGGTGTAGTGAATAAGCAGACCATAGATAAAAATTGGTGCGTTAAATTAAGTGTTGAAAGCAAAATAAAATTAGTGATTCTGCAGAAGCGACACGAACTGAAGCTGTTCAGAAAAGACAAGCAGCAGTGATGGCGAGTAGGAAAACCAAATTAATGTTAGCGTGGAAGTAGTTTACTTTCAGTAAAACATTCGCTGCCCCCAGTGGAGAAAATTCTCAAGGAGGAGTATGCACATATACTACTCTTATTAGGGCCCTCACCCTTTTCCTCCATAGTAAGGGACAGAGGAGGCACATCTGACTGAGAAAAAACAATAATTTAATTCAAGCCAGATGTACTGACTACAGTGTGTGCACAAATTGTGCTGACCACAGCACACGAGGCACCTCGTGGCTGCACGAGCACGAGGCTGCACAAGGCGGCATGAGGAGTCAGATTAGACTAGGGGCTCCGTAGAGTCGCCAGCCACGGTCTATACGACGAGGCGGCGTAACTCAACATAGACATTGAGTAAATGCGCGTCCGTTGACTAATTTAATCTCCACTAACGTTGGGAAATCAAGATAAGAACTCTGTTCCAGCACGTTTAGTAGAAAATGCTAATATATTCGGAAATTAATCGCAGCTTCTTAAAAAGACAAACGTAGAACAATTGCAAGTGAATTCCATGAAACAAGACCCAGTGACTTCAGCGGCATTTCTACAATCAAGACAGCATTTCCACCGTATATAGTGGAGTAGCACCATCATCAAAGTTACACGAGCAAGGAGTATGTTTTGTGTTAACATCAAACAGGGGGTTCTTGCAGTTCTTGTAGTCCAAAGAACATCAAAATTTATTTCCTATTGACTGCGGTTATGCGTGGACTTTTAAGTGAGTAAACGCCTTTCAGTCCATCTAAGATTGAAATAAGGATATACGCTCCTTTGGGGCAATATGCTCATGTGATATTTTCATACAGCCCTGTGGAGTGAGGCAATAGATGTTCCTTTGCAGGGAGTCAGGGATGGCTGCGACTTCTTGGATTCATCAATAAGCTAAGTTTAACAGTCTATTATATCGCAGGAAGGCTCATTCCTCACAATGGTAGTGTGGAGTCATGGGAAGTGCCAGTCATTTGCCAGTGTTGAATTAAATCAAGTGAAGTAGACAATGGAGACAGGATCATGGAAGTGTGGAGTACTTCGTGAAGTGTGAGTCATGGCAGTGGAACCATGGTAGTGTGAGTCATGGGTAGTGTGGAGACATGGTAGTGTGAAGTCATGGTAGTGTGGAGTCATGGTAGTGCGTTCATGAAGTGAAGTGTGGAGTCATGGTAGTGTGGGATGTGGTAGTGTATGAGCTATGGTAGTGTGGGTCATGGTAGTGTGGAGTAATGGTAGTATGGAGTCAACATGAAGTAGTGTGGTGTCATGGTGGTGCCAGACCCATGGTGGTGTTGAGCATTTTAATTGCTGTTGTAGTAGTGTGGAGTCATGGTAGTGTGGAGTCATGGTGATGTGGAGTTATGTGAGTGTGGAGACCATGGTAGTGGAGCCATGTTAGTGTGGAGCTATAGTAGTGTGGAGTAATGGTAGTGTGGAGCCTATGGTAGTGTGATCTGCTAATGTCTGGAGTAATGGTAGTGTGGAGTCATGGTAGTGTGGAGTCATGGTAGTGTGGGATCACCCAGATGATGACCTTTGTAGTGTGGTACCTTGGTAGTGAGTCATGGTAGTGTGGAGTCATGGTAGTGTGGAGGTTATGGTAGTGTGGAACCATGGTAGTGTGGAGTCATGATACTGTAGAGCCATGTTGTGTATTACAGCCATGGTAGTGTGCTGGAGTCATAGTGGGTGGAGTCATGGTAGTGTGAAGCCATGGTAGTGTGGAATCATGGTAGTGTGGAGTCATGGTAGTGTGGAGTCATGGTAGTGTGGAGTCACGGTAATTGTGGAGTCATGGTAGTTAATGGAGCCTTTGGTAGTGTGGAGTCCTTGGTAGTGTGGAGTCATGGTAGTGTGGAGTCATGGTAGTGTGGAGTCATGGTAGGTGAGTCATTGTAGTGTGAGTCATGGTAGTGGGGACCATGGTAGTGTGGAAGTCATGGTAGTGTGGAAGTCATGGTAGTGTGGGACCATGGTAGTGTGGAGTCATGGTAGTGTGGAGTCATGGTAGTGTGGAGTCATGGTAGTGTGTAGAGTCACGGTAGTGTGGAGTCATGGTAGTGTGGGAAACCACTGATGTGTGGAGTCATGGTAGTGTGGTGTCATGGTAGTGTGAGATGTGAGTGTGGAATCTTAGTAGTGTGGAGTCATGGTAGTGTGGAGTCATGTGGTGGAGCCATGGTATTAGTGTGGAAGTCATGGTAGTGTGAGTCATGGTAGTGTAAGTCATGGTAGTGTGGGAGTCATGGTAGTGTGGAGTCATGGTAGTGTGGAGTCATGGTAGTGTGGAGTCCTTGGTAGTGGAGCCATGGTAGTGTGGGAATCATGGTAGTGTGGAGTCGTGGTAGTGAGTCATGGTAGTGTGGAATGTGGTGAGTGTGGAGTCATGGTAGTGTGGAGTCATGGTAGTGTGGAGTCATGTGGTAGTGTGGGCTGTGTGTAACTGGGCTCCTCCCTCAGTCAGGGACGGAATTTTTCTATCAGAATTTTGTGTGGTTTTAATAGATAACATTTGGAAAGTATTTGTGAAGACGTTATTATTACTCAAATTGATAAGCGTTTATTGAATAAAATAAGAATAAATAATAAAAATGATGATGATGATAATCTAATAATAATAATAATAATAATAATAATAATAATTAATAATAATATTAATAATTATAATAATAATAATAATAATAATAATAATAATAATAATAATAATAATAATAATAATAATAATAATAATAATACTAATATAATTATAATAATAATAGTATTAATAATTATTATTATTATTCATTATATAATTATAACTATTCTACTACTACTACTACTACTACTACCTACTACTAATAATAATAATAATAATAATAATAATTATTATTTTTATTATTATTATATTTATTATTATTATTATATAAGTACATGATACAACAACTACAGATAAAGGTGACATCATTTAACGTACTATGTAAGTCCCCATAGTAATGAAACATTTCATTAAAATTGGGTGGGTAAAGAGCACGCCCCAGTACTGCCAGTACCAGGGATCAAACTACGAGGCCTCATTGTATGGGCTCAGTGCGTTACCAACCCGAACTTGAACCGTAAACTTTGAGGAAGTCCATTGTCCACAGCGTCTTGTGAGATACTGTAATCACTGCAGTGAAGAGACATGTAATGAGGAACGTCAGCAGTGAAGTTGTGAAAAAAGATAAGCTTCTTCAAACATCTTCCTCACTTTAAACTTAGTAATGAAAAAGGTTTGATGAATATCAAAGATAAGAAAAATGAGTCCACAGAAAAGTAGGTAAGGACACTTTGGCAGTGCGGCATTACACAAGACATGTATTCATATTATTTATATTTCAAAGTTGGTAGCATTCTATTGTATGTGACCATCTGCCGCTGGTCTTGTGGATTTGTTTTGTTGTTGTAGATTGCTAATTACTCTCGGTCTGAGTCTTTTCAGATGTTGTTTAAGCCTTGGCTCCTGTCATTTGGGAAGTCAGCCTATGTCTCTCTGCGGAGGAAGTACAAGTACCCTCATCGTCTGAGACAATTGTCCCCAGTGTAACCACGTTTCCCCATACCCTCATGGGCTAGTAGAAGCTGGAACTCTCTGAGTGTCTGCATCTTCCATGGGGAGGCTGATGGGAAGAGGGCAGTCTTGTGAGCTGCAGATGTTAGCAAGCTCCTGCTTTGCTTCCTACCCTGCTCTCAAAAGGCTGGACGCATGGTGTGATCTATAGTGCCAATGTTGGGCCCATGTGAATAAGTATAAACTCAAAACCAAGTCTATGGCCCTGAGAATTGTAGCAAAATAGTTGGCCAGCAGCTCCATGCTGGCTTTGTCTCTCTATACAATGTTATACCGGGCTACACGCCGCTGCTGCACGCTGCTGCACCACGCTCTGTATCGGGTGCTCTCCCTTCCACAACTGATCCACATTGTGCTTCCTCTACTCATGGTTATTAAACTGATAATATAAAATTATGAGCATTTTTCAAAATACCAACATCTTCCGTATATACAAGCTACTTCACATCAATGGAAAAACCTACCTTAACACCACAGGAGCCTCAGGTCTCACTCAATTCATAATCCCTATCAGATAAACAAGTCTATAAAAATATTAAAAAACAAAATTACCTTAGTTGCCAAACTTGCACTGAACATCACTCCCTACAGAAAGCAAAAGACTCGGCAGGCGATATAACATCCCCAATGAAGAGCAGGAGTGCCACTAGCACGTTGAGGACAACGCACAATAAGTTCCAGGGACCCAAGATTGTTTCAACTGCCTCCCAGCATACATCAGGATTACCAGCAAACCCTGGCTGTCTTCAAGCAGGCACTGGACAGGCACCTAAAGTCGGTACCTGACAAGCCGGGCTATAAGGCATGACTGGAATTCTCTCAGGTAACTCCAGGTAGTTCTGGGAAATAGCTAGTGCACATTACCACAGCAGAAAACTGGATCATTACAACAAGCACTCACTCACCTCATATTTGACGCATCTTCTTAAACAAAGAATCCTCACCTCTCTACTTGTTTTGTGCACTCTTCTTAAACAAGAATCACTCACCCTCACTTGTTTTGACGCACTCTTCTTAAACAAAAAATCACTGCTCACAAGACATCAGTATCACCACAATGATCACTGATTTTCTGCTGACCTGTGAAACTCGTTTAATGAATTAGTGATCAAATGGGCCCAGTCTTGTGATGGCTGTACTCTCAAAGAAACCCAAAACTAGGAAATGCCCCATCACCACAGTCTAGCCAAGCACCGGCCTTGATACATTTACCTATGCACCATATGACCTTATACAATACTTAATAGGTTACGTTGTCGTTATGGAAGTTCCCTCTGTACAACATATTCACACATAATACAGAAGGAAATGCTGGTTTACATAACTACATAACTAGAACAAATTTTTGCTGAAATAGATACAAAGAATGTTACCAAAAACAGCACACAATATAAGGACTATTTCAGAAATAGTGCAAAGATTTGACAGAGTGTACATAATGAGTTACTATATTGAATGAAAGTCACATTATGAGCCCCCACTCAAACAACAGGGCCGGAAGGCCCGCTACAGACCCGTGCGAAATAAATATAAATTTAAAACCAATCATATTTCAGAATTATAACAAAATAGTCGAAATATGGCCATACCTCTTTCTCAATTGTTGTTGTATATTCGCCCGGTACATCAGGCCCGGGTCTTCTCAAATGGTGACCCGGCATTGCTTCAGGTAGAGGTGTTAGTCATCTTCTTCTTTCTCTTTCTTGCTGTGGCTCCCCCATGGTGGAAGTGTCTTCTGACGTTGCATCTTCATCAACTGGAGTCTTGGTACTTCAGGCTGTGGTTCACCTACATAGGAAGAAGAAGGATGGGGGATGAAGAAGGAAATGAGGAGAAAAGAATAGCTGTAGTGGGTAGTCTTGGTCGTCGTCTGCAGGTTCTCCGGCGTCGTCATCAGGGGCGGGTGGGTGGCTAGGACTGGAACACCCAGTGTCTCCAAGTCATGGGTAGCCAGGTAAACCAGCCAGGCTGCACTTTGTCCTCGCGGGTCAGATCCCGGTGCCATCAGGAAGTACTTGCCAAGGCGGCGGATGGACGTCGTCGCTGGGACGGTCGGCATACTGGCGACTAGAGGCTTTGGAACCATCCGGTCGCAGTGGCGGCAAAGCTCCTCACTCCTTGTACGTTCGATGAGCGCTTTACGTAGGGTAGCCAAAGAAGGCGCAGGCGGTAGACGCTGACTTACGGCTCCCTGTTCAATTTCTTCATGTTTAGTGCAGGGCTCCCTGCGTGTCGCTCTGTCATGCCAGTACCGGCTCGAGATGCTCCGGTACTGGTATTGGGCGTCTAGCTGCCGAAGCTGCCCCCAGGTGCACCTGCCTGCGGCTAATGGCAGTGTAGTCACCCAGGTTGGGCCGCAAGTGTGGCAGACAACCGCCCCATTCGCCGCATCATTCCAGCAAGGTCGATGTGGCTTGGTATCAGTGATTGTTGCTTGCCGGCCCTGCTCGTCGAGTGTAGGTCTCTTCTGATGGCGGTGAGCGGATGTTATCATTGGGCTCCTATGCATGATGGCCTGTTATCGCCGCCCTGGAAGTCGACGTGGATGACTGGAGTTGGTGGTGTTCCAGGAAAGGCGCATGTTGGATGGCCTCTGGATGGCGTAGGTTCTGCCTGTAGGATGCTGCAGCGACACTCGGGGTCTCTTGATCCATCAGTGGTACACTGCCTCCCGAGATGCTCCGCTGCAGCAATACTTGCGGCGCTGCCACCACGCAGCACGTCACTGTGAACGAGCGGACGGCGCTTGCTGGCTGGTTACGAGTGGATTACGACAGGTTCTGGGTACTTGCCCATGGCGGTAGCACGGTGTGCCCATCGACTGGCCGGTCATCCACTTGTCCCCTCGGGCGGCATGGGCGGAGCTCACTTTGTCACTTCCACCGTCGACCTAGCCATAGTCGGACACGGCCTCCTGCTTAAAGTCAACCTCGCCTTTGGTGATGGTCAAGGTCCGGCAGCACTCACAGCGTGCGGCGCTGGTTCAAATTGTGCAACCTTCTGGCAACAAGGGCGATCCTGTCACTTAGGGCTGCGGTGCCTCTGTTCCAGTCACTGTGTTCGTCCGGCCCGGGACCCAGCATGACCGAGCCGCAGCATTTGTACAACGCTGGGGCGCTTGGCGCTGAGGATTAGGCATGGGCCAGGTGGTGCACCATAGTCGACTAGCGAGCGCACCGCCTGCACATAGAACATCCGGAGAATATCGTATCTGGCACCAGTCTAGGATTGGCCGCCACTGCCATTAGCTTGACACGTGCATACTCCTGACGCCTCCACCCACCTCACTTGCGGAAGGAGGAGGTCGGCTGTCGAAATCAACCTTGCAGATATTGGTAACGGACCCAGTCAGGTTGATGTCTGAGATCTTCAGCCTGGTATCGAGCACTCTACCTTAGCTAATCCATGGCCTTGGACTTGTCCGCCGAGATCTTGGGGCAAGGCGATGGACAGTGGTATCTGAGCAGGCTGAGGTCGCGTTGGGCTTTGCGCAACAGTCGGGCTTCCCGATGACAATGAGTGCCGGAGTCATCAGCGTAGCTGAGCAGTCAGTGCTGCAGAACATCTAACGCAGCTCATGCATCAGCACGTTGAAGAGAGTTGGGCTGAGGACTCCGCCCTGCGAAGTGCCATTTCCAGGCCCTGAAGGGCGAAGCCTGCCTCTGGGGCATGCCGCGCCTGCTGGCCCTGTAGGTAGGCGGCCCGGGCAAGCGGCTTGCCCCTCGCTCCTCTGCGCGCCAGTGGTCGAGGATGCAGCCCGGTACTGGCCAGCTCGAAGGCCTTCTCAAGGTGAGAAAGATGACAATCTTCGGCCTCTTGGCAGCAGACTCAATGCTGAGCCATGAGGTGGTGACGCTCTCAGAGGACCACTTCCCGTGTGAGACCATGAATGTGTTGGTGCTCCGGACCAAGCTTCCATCATGGGGCGCTCAACACCATCCTCTCTGCAACCTTGGATAGGCAGCTGGTCGGCTCTCCTGTTGAGGAGAGCGTCTCAGGAACATCCTCCAGCACTGCTGCCAGGTGCCTACCTATCTCATTGTAGGGGTGACCGGGCGCAGTAGCTCGTGGTGGGCATTGATATCCCCTGCCACCCAGCACGCCATGGCTGGGCGACACAGCGAGAGCTGCAACTTCGGAGAGGTCGAGGTGACTCTCTCCGGAGTTTCCGTTACACATTATAGATCGTTAGTGGCCCGGCCAGTGGGTGGAAGTGACAGCTTGCACCTCAACCCCTTCGCCGCAGTTGATGGGGTCGCTGACGATTGAGGATGAGATGGAGTTCCTCCGTAGCGGGCTGCCATGCCCCTGGCGGGAACTCCAGCTCGCTGAGTGACCGACAATCCCGGTATGCGTGGCTGCGGGTTCCGGCGGCGGGTTCACTGAGTCTCCTGGGCAGAGGAAAATGTCGGTGCCTCTGGACTGCCGTTTCGGCGACGAGTGGTTTCTGTCGCAGACTGCAGATGTTCTTACTGCCGAATTTTTAAGGGCTGGAGGCAGACCGTGGACTCCATGCTACTCCTGCTCGTCCATGGACTCCCTCGATGCGATCATCATTTCCTGTCTCCTCTTGATTGTGGACTCAACGAAGGCCTGCCGAGAAATTCCCTGCGAATTTGCTGACGACTTCAGGTCAGCGGAACCAAGCTGGGAAGGGTGGCTAGGGCTCTCTGCAGTTCTCCCGGTCCACCATAGACGGGAACGGGTTGAAATGCACTCTGTGATGATCATGATCATCGAGATGAAGCAACGGGCATTCTTGGAGTCAGTTTCCCCATCACTCAGGGTCAGGCAGCTGCTGGGTATGCGGTGAGATCTAAGGGCTGCCTGTTCTGCATCCACCCATTGGCCAGTGCTGCTGTGCAGGCCTGCACTGCTCTCTGGGCGTCTGGCTGGCCCGTGATTTTCGTTCATTACTCACGAGGACATCACCGGCTTTGCATTGGGAAACTCCACTGGTGGGTAGGCGGGTTCTGTTGCCGTGGCCCCAGCCCCTTGCCAGCATCCTGAAGCAGGGCTTAGTTCGTCCGATTCTGCTTTCTCTGAGGCTTTGGCGCTTGTCGGGTCGTTAGCCACCTGGCTCTTTCTCAAAGTGCTATCACTATAGTCAAGCTGCTACAATAATTGCTGTGACTTCACTTCTTGAATCGCCCACAAATTGATGACATTATTTATAAGGTATGGAACACTTTTCACATCTAACACATTATATGCAACCTATCTTGCCATAAATGCAGAAACTGTATAACCCAACTAACCTGGATTATCTTAAGAAAAATTGATTAGCTCCTGAAGTCAGTGATCGGGCGAGATTTAGAAGCCTGACCGTGGAAAGGAGTGACTTACCAAAATCGTTTCCAGATGCTTCCAGATAACTGCGACCCCTACCCACTGTCATACCTCCTCCAACCATCATGCTGCACTTCACAGTACACAGTGCTGGGAAATGTTTACGAGTCAGTCACACTGCTGTACGTGAGTGCAAATGTTCATCCATATCAGGCAGTGATTTCAGCTGATAAGAAGCATCAAAACCATCTCAATCGGAAATGTATTACTTTATCTGACCCTGGGAGATTCAGAGATATCTCATCCTGATTGCATGATATAACACTCGCCCACAACACCGCATGGCCTTCCAGACACCTCCCAGGATGGAGACTACGTCCTACCTGACAACGTCTCCCAGGATGGAGACTACGTCCTGCCTGACAACGTCTCCAGGATGGAGACTGCGTCCTACCTGACAACGTCCTCCCAGGACCAGAGGGAATGTGCTTGAGGTCTTGCTCTCTCTGCCTCAGGGAAGCAGCTGCTTATCTTTATTTCAAACAACTGGGACAGACTATGTAGGTATCAGTCACGGGCTCCCTCAAGACTATGTAGGTATCAGTCTGGAGCTCCCTCAAGACTATGAGAGTATAGTCACACGAGCTCCCTCAGACTATGTAGGTATCAGTCACAGGCTCCCTCAAGACTATGTGGTATCGGTCCACGGGCTCCTCAAGACTATGTAGGTATCAGTCACAGGCTCCCTCAAGACTATGTGGGTATCCAGTCCATGGGCTCCCTCAGAACTACTAACGATTCTATGATGTTTGACCCTCCAGGAGTGAATACTAACTTTAAGATAAATGGATTGTGCAAGGAGCCTGGAGGCCCATCACATTACTTACAGTAGTGATGGTGTAAGTATAGTCAACATAAATCTAGCACACATACAAGCACTGGAGCGACAACAATGTGCTCTAAAGCAAACACTTGAGCAAATTGAGGAAAGTGTGTAAAGTGCCGGTAAGTACATCAATAATAAGGTTATTAGTGATAATGAATACGATGAGTGTAGTGGTGTCGAAAGTGCTGATGAAGATGGCTGATAAGTGTCGACAATGATAGTAGAATATAATAAAATATGTCTTTATTCTACAAAGTACATGTACAAGTATACAGACCATGGCTGTAAACATCAGCAGCATACTACTATATGAAGGCCCTTATTATGCTGGAGAGCAAATTGGAGTCCGGTTTGTCACAGGATGCGACCTACGCAGTCGATTAACGCAAAGGTACCCATTTTAGTGATGGATGAACCATAGACGACCGGTGTGGAAAGCACGCCCAATGCGCCTACCCTCACTTAGGAATGGAACCCGGACACTCACCGTACGAAGCAAGGACTTTTGCTACCAGGCCACTTGCCTGGGTCATATTGATAGATATGGTGGAGGTGTCAGTGATGATGGTGGCAATATAATGATGAAATGATAATTGGAAGAGATACAAATTGTAGTAAATCTACCATATATTCACAAAAAAACATTGCTCTCTGTAATCAAGAAAGCTTCCCAGGCGGCATCAGTGCAAGTGCACCTAAGAAATTCATGGAGAATGGAATTTAAGATTAAGCAAATAATGTCTGTTTTCTGTTTAGCAAATTCTTTAATTACACTGAAAACAACGTGAGTGTCATCTTTGGGCTTATATAACGAAGCAAAACTCTTATAAAGTTTCTATCATTACATAAAACATTTCATCTCTTTGGAAAAAAATTACCAGACTCTTACCAAAAATAACTACTGAGCTCATTTATATTGTGTGTTAACAAGAGTGCAGAGTCCCCAAAAATCTCCACTCTTAAAATTGCCCTCATTTTTACATATAACTTCTAATATTTTTTTTATACCTCCCGATCACACACTATTTTGTAATTCTTCTTGTCATTTATTAATTTCCTCGTCTTCAGATATCCAAAAATGATGATAGAGAGGGATGTGGGCCGCGGGTGGAGGTTGTGTTCTTGCAGCCAAGGAACGTACTTAGGAGGGTAGGTTTAAAGGACGTGATTGGGGTGGGGGGGGTGGGGCTGAGCCTACGTTTGTTAGAAGGGGTATGCGGCTGGGTGGACAGGTTTATGTAACAGGTAGCGTGGTAGGGGGGGTGGAATATCTGGATGTGGGTTTCACGGATCATGGGGAGTGTTGGTGGAGGTGGGGTGGGAAAGGGTTGCAAAATGGTATGGGGGTTTTTGGAAATTAAATGTTCAGTTTTTAAAAGGGTGATGGTAAGGGAGGAATTTAGGGATTGGTGGGGTGGGTTTTTGGATGGGGAGTAGGAGGGGGCTTTGGTGGATTGGTGGGTAAGTACGGGAAGCCTGGCATCCAAGCTTACTATCAGAGGTTGGGAAGGGAAGAAGCGGGATGGAGATACGGTTTACAAATTACATTGAGGGCCTTTTGAAAGACTTTATATGCGGGAGGACATTAGAATGACAGAGAAATTAAGGTGTTGAAAGATAGGTTGATGACTTTGCAGAATGAGAGGTTTGCGGCATGTAGAATGAAAGCCGGAATGGATGATGTGTTGTGGGGGATAGACCCTCACAATATTTTTTGGGAAGTGTAAACAGGGAGGGGATAGAATGTCATTGGAGTATCTGGAAGTGGATGAAAACATGGGAATTATGTGAAGGTATGAGAAAAAATTTCCCACGGAGGGGAATGAATGTGTTTGCTGATAAGTGGTTTGCAAGGCACATAAACAGTGGGGGGTATGGAGGAAAGGAGCATTTATTGGGAAAAATTAGGGAGAGGTTGAGTAGGGAAGTTCGGGAGGGATTGGAGGGCATGATTAGTGAGGGGAGGTGTGGGAGGCAGTGGAAGGGTTAAAAAAAGGGGCAAGGCTCCAGGTATGGATGGTTTTGGCAAATGAATTTATAAGGGGTTGGACATTATAAAGGATTGTGTGGTAGGTGTGATGAATGGTATAAAAAGGACAGGTGTAATGGGGAGGGACATGGGTATGGGGTAATGGTATTAGTGAGGAAGGGAAAGGAAGGAAACTTTAGAGAATTATAGACCTTTAGTCCTTATGATACGGATTATAAAATATATGCTAAAATTTTAGGTAATAGATTAAAAGGGTGATAGGGGTGATTGAGGAAGGACAGGGGGATACCGGGAAGGGGTGTGGGGAGGGACATGAACGTATTAAAGATTTCATAGATAGAGAGTAGAGGAGGAATACTTGCACTGGATTGGAAGGGAGCATATGATAGTGTGAAGCGTGAAGTATGTTTGGAATAATGGAAAGGCAGGGGTTTCGATTGGAAGTGCTGGATTGGGTGAGGGCGTTATATGCAGGGAGCAAGTGTGAGGTGCAAATAAATGGTAGGTTGGGAGGGGGTTAGGATGGAAAGGGGTCTGCGACAGGATTGTCCCCTGTCGCAGTCCTTTTCGCTTGCTTACAGGATCCGTTTTACAGTTGTGGGGGATGGGAAGGGGTTGGGGAGGATAAGGGGATTAGAAATGTGGTGGATATGTAGATGACATCACAGGTGTTAGTGTGTCACGAGGTGGGGCTGGTTAACATAGGAATACACTTAAAGTCTTTCTGTAGTGCAACTGGCATGAGGTTAATGGAGCTAAATCCATATTGTTGGAGGTAGGCGCTTGGGTGGGGGCAGGTTGGGTGCAGTATGGGTGGAAAATTGTGGACAGGAGTGAAAATATGTGTATTTTTTGAGGACAGGATGAAAGGGGGAAGGGGTCGAGGAATGTGGGTTTAAAAATGCACGGGAGTTGAATAGTTGGAAGCGGGGGAACTAACATTGCAACAGAAAATCATTGCGGGTTTAAAAACATGATATATAGTAAGATATGGTATATTGCCAACATTTTCCTTTATTAAGTTGGGGTTTAAAGAAATTTGGGGAGTAGGATATTTAAGTTTTTGGGCACATAGTAGACATTGGCTCAGGAAGGAGATAGTTAGGAAAAGGGTAATTTCAGGAGGTTTGGGTTTAATATGGCTGGAAAGGGGATTGTTGTGTATGTATGTGAAACGTTGTGTGGTAGGAGGAGGGGTTGGGGAGAGGGAGTGAGGCTGGGGCGGAAGGGTGCTGCGGAAGTAAGTGAGTGGTGGGGTGCGGGAACTAGGGCAGTGAGGATTG
This sequence comes from Cherax destructor, assembly GCA_009830355.1. Classification (NCBI taxonomy): domain Eukaryota; kingdom Metazoa; phylum Arthropoda; class Malacostraca; order Decapoda; family Parastacidae; genus Cherax; species Cherax destructor. Next base: position 13,972 of record WNWK01005637.1, read on the forward strand.
GCTACGGTGTTTGTTGGTTATACGTGAGCCAAAAGGTTGAGTGTTGCAGTTATAATGAGTTTGGTGCTGGGAAGAGACGGTGGAAGGAAGCGCTTTATCCAGTATATGACTGGAAGGATATGAAAGGGGTTCTGATATCTGCGGTTGCCAGCGAGGACCGGAGCTGATGTTTCGGTTTTACATAGGGCAGTGGGTCAGGAGAATTTATTCCATATGGGATTGGCGAAAGACGGAAATGTCAAGTGTGGCTTGCTGGAGTTGGCTCTGCATGCTGTATATTTTGTGAAACTTTGGATAGGGTTCATAGGTGGATGGGAGGGTGTTAAAGGGGTTTGGGTGGGGTATCCCTTTTTCAGGCTATTTACTTGAATATGGGTGGGTTAGACATAAGGATAAAAAGGGATTACTGTACTGTATGGTGGACTTCGTGTGCATGTCGTGAAATTAGGGACATGAGTGTTGGGAAAGGATAGGGCTGTGGCGGCCCTATATATCCACTATGTGCAGGAATCGTTTAATATATGGGAGGAGTGGGATTCGAGCTTTTCAGAGGTACAGGAAATGTGAGTGTGCAGGGTTTATTGGGAGACAGATAAGGTCTTGAAAGGGCTTGACAGAGGCCTGGTGGAGCAGTGGGGAGGTGTGGTGTGGTGGAGTGGCATAAGTAGATAGGTAGATAGGGGGTTAATCCCTTAGGGGACGGGGGACGGATGACATCACAGTTGGGGACCGGGTGACTGTCTAGATTAATAGTGTGTTGGAAGTGGATGTGTGTGTGGTGGAGTGAATGTGAGGTTGGGGTTTTGTAAGGGGAGGGGATAAGGGGTTTTCAGGGGTTTGGCCGGATCCTCTGGTGCCGGGGGTCATGGTGTGGTTTGGTATGGTGTGAGTGGTAGTGACAGTGGTATGGATGTCTTGGACTATACTTTGTACAGAGATGGTAATGAAACAAGGGTAGTAGTCTCCGTGGAGTTAAGGAGTCTGGAAACCTTGTGTGGTAGGATATTATTTTGTGCTCATGGTAAATTTTATTTGCAGTATTCACTGCATAGTATTAGGAAATAGTCACTGTTTTGTGGACTATGCATCATTATTTGGGTTTTGTTTTTGTTATCTGTGCACACTGTACATTTTATTTGCAGTATTCACTGCATAGTATTAGATAGTCACTTTATTGTGGACTATGTATCATTATTTGGGGTTTTTTTATTTTTTATTTGTGCACACTGTACATTTTATTTGCAGTATTCACTGCATAGTATTGGACTAGTCACTGTTATTGTGGACTATGTATCATTGGGTTTTTTTATTTGTTATTTGTACACACTGTACATTTTATTTGCAGTATTCACTGCATAGTATTAGGACTAGAGCTAATGTTATTTGAACTTGGTATGGCATTATTTGGGTTTATGTTATTTTTGGACTCTGTATCAAGCATAAGGGAAGGGACGGAGTTCACTAATTGTAGATAAATGGTTAGGGGTATAGTTTCTGATATATCATTGATTATCAAAAGGAAATTGCTGGTGTACAATTTGTAACATGTAATTATTGAATTTATAACTGTACAATGTATATTTATTTGTGCTCACTGTAAATTTTATTTGCAGTCTTCATGGATCTTTACCGCATATCCTTGGACAGAGGCTATGTTATGGTGGACTGTATTTCATTATTTGGGTTATATTTTTTGGACTCTGTATTTATTTATAAGGGGAAAAAGGGGGCAAGAGTTCACTGGTGGTAGAGGTAGGGGTTTTTGGGTATAGTTTTCTGATATATTCACTGCTTAATCAAAATATTGCTGTTGTACAATTTGTAACATGTATGTTGCATGTTATGACTTATAAATGTATATTTATTGGAAACTAATAAATGTAACAAAAAAAAATGATGATAAGTTAGTAAGAGCAGGTTTAGAGAACAATAGGCAAGTGAGGTTTATTCTGGATAGTTTCATATAGAGTAGTAAAAAGGAGATGATCTACAGAAAGATAAGACATTGAAAAAGATGAATGAAACAATGAAAAGGAAAAATATAGCTGGGTTTTAATAGTAATTTTGGTCTCACAATGATGAGAATATGAAAAATTTCAATATCAAAAATAAATTTAACTGGGACTAAATAATTATTAAAAAATATTTATTTTTTTACTTTCAGCTTCTCTCTAGAAGTGTATTTGGAAGTGTAAGTATTAACCAGTTTGGACTTTCAATGTATTTGACAAGTGAATATTAACTTATTTGTCTTGTAAGTATTATGGTGTTTGAACAAGGAATAATATGTTTGTACGTATGATAATTAACGTTTGTGAACGTGTAAGATTTAATATATACATATAGACGTGTAAGTGTTGTATTTAAATGTACCAGAATTTAAATATAGGGACGTGAAGAAGTGTATTGGATGTGTGGTGAATAATTGTGTATTTGGGATTGTTAAAATTAACTATTTTAAACAAGTAATTGTTAACGCATTTACATGTCACAGTATCAATATAATTTTGTATGTGTTTTTTAAATGTGATTTTTAGCTAATACACAATAATTTTTTAGATATAGTACACAATAAAAAATCAAATTTCTGACCAGTTATTCACTGCTCTTCCTCGCTACTTGGACACAAAAATAAATCACATTCCACCTTGCTTATATATACTTGAACTAGGAAGTAAATGGTGTATATTAATTGTTAATTCTGACAATTTTTCAAGTACATTGCTTGGTCAATTCAGTTATTAGGCACTGAATATTGTTTATGTATATCTTCAGAGAGACACACTGATCCTGGCGCCAGTGGGAGGCCACATCATGGCTAAAGACTTGTGCTCTAGCATTCCTCTAGCCGTACGTCTGATCCTGCTTGAGGGGCCACATGATAAGGTGAGCCAGATGTCTGTTCAGAATACTGGCCACAACTGATATCCACTGATCACACGACTAACAATTCCTACTAATACTTGAATATATTTTTGATGGAACTGTCCCAATGGACGGTGGAAAAGGAAGGTACAAGGAGGTGCAAGGGGCTGTTGAGGGAGGCAAGACTAGCTGACGGTGGCAGCTACCAACTGCATTCTGTCGGCTGTTTTCAACAAGGTCAGCTCCTTCTGACGGCTTCTCTCCTTCGCCCTATAACCTCTCTCGAAGGAAGTGAGATAAAAGTCTCTTATACAACCCCAAAGGTAAGGCTAGAGATATAACTTGAGAGCTATATGGATATAGATGACTGCTACACGGTTCCAGAACAAGCGAAATTATTTGCAAGCACACACACACACGTGTGTGTGTGTGTGTCGTGCCGAATAGGTAAAACTGGTCAATTAGCAAGAACTCACTTAAAATTAAGTCTTTTCTAAAAATTTCTCTTATATACATACATCAGGGGGATTACCAACAAACCCCTGGCTGTCTTCAAGCAGGCACTGGACAGGCACCTAAAGTCGGTACCTGACCAGCCAGGCTGTGGTCCGTACGTTGGACTGCGTGCGGCCAGCAGTAACAGCCTGGTTGATCAGGCTCTTGTCCAACATGAGGCCTGGTCACAGACCGGGCCGCAGGGGCGTTGACCCCTGGAATTCTCTCAGGTAAACTCCAGGTATATATTTAAATTTTTTTTTTCAATTATGTTAATGTAAAAATTTATAATTTTGTACCAAAACAAACTTAGAAAACTTACCTAACCTTATTATAAGAAGCGCAATTTAATTTAGCCTAACCCAACTAAATATATTTTAGATACGTTAACATTAATTTAATAATAAACAAATACAATGAAATACATTTTTTTCGTTAGGTTCAGAATGATTTTTGCGAAATTATTGCATACACAAATTTTCGCTTGTCTTATATGGCAAGAAGAGCGTTGCTATTTTAGCTAAAGTTGCAAGTTTTGCCTATTCGGCACGATATATACATATACATAGATAGATAAATAGATAAAGAGAGAGATACAGACAGACAGTCAGAGAGGCAAACAGAGAGAGAAAGAGACACACAGAGAGAGAGACAGAGACAGACAGACAGACAAAGATAGATTGCAAAGATAGAATAAATTATTTATGATGGAATGAAACTTATAACTTACGGATTTATTAAACACTGATCAGACCTGATCATTGATACCATTTCTAGTAAAATACGAAACAAGTGATGCTGAACATGATGTGAAATGTCCAAGTTTCTCATCATTGCTGCCAACATTAAGAAAAAAAAATTGGTAATTAATATTTTTTTTTTGTTATAGGATGAAATGCTGGGAGGGATGTTGATGGCCACTATGAGGAAATACAACTTCACTATAACAAACAGTAAAAGTTTTGGAGCCTTGGATATGATGCCTAATGGATCATTTAAAGGAGCAATAGGCTTGATACAACGTAGGGTAAGCATTTATGTATTTCAATAAATGAGAAACAATTGATGTTTCTTTCTGTTAGAATAACAAAAAAGAAGGCATCTAATATATGTTTTTTAAGCTATGGAATGAACTTTATTTTTTGGAAGGTATTGGTAACTGTCGCAAATTGCGTATTCGTATTGGCCAAAATTTTGGTATCATCCCATCTTTTTATATATATATATATATATATATATATATATATATATATATATATATATATATATATATATATATATATATATACAAACACTGATCTCTGGCCGAAGGAGACTCGAACCTACGAACCTTGCAACAAGGTTCGCAGTGCTTACCGACGACTGTACCACACTGGACCAACAATAACTTGGCACCGAGCTCACGCTAGACATTTTGATCCAAGGCATCCAGCTTTCAGGCTTACAGCTTTTCATCTCATCCAGAGATCAGTGTTTGTGAATATTTCACATTTTCTTGCGAATTCTAAGCATTGTAAAAATCTCTAGTCGGTCGATGCATGCAGGGGATGAGATGAAAAGCTGTAAGCCACCTGCCTGAAAGCCTTCGATCAAAACGTCGAGCGTGAGCTGGGCGCCAATGTATTGGTCCAGTGTGGTACGGTCGGTAAAGCCCTGCGTACCTTGTTGCAAGGTTCGTAGGTTCGAGTCTCCTTCAGCCAGAGTTCAGTGTTTGTGAATATTTCGCCTGTTCTTGCGAATTCTAAGCATATACATATATATACATCTATAACAACACTGTGACTAGCCGAGGATTCGAACCCATGTTGTTTTGGCCCGGCTCATGGTGAGCGAAAACCACAAGACGCTCTAACCCACAGGACCACAAAATCCTACAAGAATCAAGAACACAGTAGAGCTAGGTGTGCTATCTTGTCCCAGGACATATGGAGGTGTGGGTGCCTCTGAGCTAATTTCATTCTACTCGCCGTTTGGTGTACTAGCCTCGCCGCCTCGTTTTCCAAAGCTGCTGTCAGAAGTATTCACGCAGAGGCAGCCATCATACTTCAACTAAACCAGCTTGACTTTGGGGTCTCTGAAGGAAGTGAAGCAGCGGTTCATGCAACAAGGGCGTATATCAACAACCTGCCTGAGGACAATTCAGTGGTAACATTAGATTTCAAGAATGCATTTAATCTCTTGAAAAGAGACGTGGTATTAGCAGCTGTACAAGAACATTTCCCAGTTCTCTTCCCTTTTGTTTCAGCTGGATATAGCAAGGAATCAATGCTCCTGTTTGGAGAGCATGAAATCACATCATCAGAGGGTGTCCAGCAAGGGGACCCTCTCGCACCATTTCTCTTCTGTATAGCAGTTATGGAAATCACAGTCAGACTGACCAGTGAGCTAAACATCTGGTTCCTGGATGATGGCACACTAGCAGGTACAAAGGAGTCCCTTCTAGATGATCTTACACAGGTGATGACACGGGGACAGGAGATGGGTCTCATCCTGAATCCCTCCAAATATGAAATCATCTCAGTCAATCAACAAGTGATAGATGCAGTGAGATCAAAACTACCAGGAGCATCAGTCATTACCCCCACAAAAAGCGTCTTGCTTGGAGCACCTCTGGGAAGCGATGCCATTGACACAATTCTCAGGAAGAAACTGGAAGGGTTGAGGAGAATGAAACAAAAATAGGCAATCTTGACACCCATGATGCCTTGTACCTTCTCACCAAGCGCTTGAGTCTGCCCAGGTTAACATATATCCTAAGATGTGCCCCTTCACATGATAACCCAATGCTGCACGGATATGATTTTTACGAAGATTTTTACTAAAGTACTTAACCTTACTCTAGAAGATGAACAGTGGGACCAAGCTACACTCCCAGTCAGACTAGGAGGCATTGGTGTCCACAAGTCATCACTGATTGCGCTACCTGCTTTCCTGTCTTCATGTGTTGCATCCAGAGGACTTGTAGCAGCGATTCTCCCTGAACATCTTAGGGACAAAATTGGAATCCATGACCAAAAGTTCATTGACGGAGCAAGGATCTGGGGTAATCTAATGGGCTTTGAAACTAGTCCTGCTCCCCAGAACAGGATGCTAAATGTAATTGATTTGTGGTCGCTTGTGCCAAGGTCCTCTGCAATTTCTAAATTATCAGCAAAGGGTTCCTTGTTTGCCAAAACCAAGTCAGGAAGGTTATTTCCTCTAGTAGGTTCTGTAACAAACTGTTTTAAAAATAATCCTGAACTACCTCTAAGAAGTAGTTAGATTAAAAATTCCCATTAAAGGTTAAATTCCCTTAGAATTACTACGTTATCATGCCTTGTGACCCTAACAATTTCCTCATATAGCAAGCTTCCTTGGTCCCTATCCAACTTTGGGGAATGGTATATCACGCCTAAAATAATTTTTTCGTGCCCCTCTGAAAATTCTATCCAGACGGTCTCTATGTAATTTTTCAGACTTTATACCCGTTTTTTATGCAACAGTTCAAGCGTGGACATACAGTGCCACCCCACCCCCCTTCCCGATACTTCTGTCTACTTGAAACAATTTAAAACCCTGAATGTGACATTCAGTAGTCATGTCTCGATTTTTCGTATTAAACCATGTCTCAGTTATGGCAAATACATCAATGTTACCCGCGCTTGCAACTAGTCTCAACTCGTCCATCTTATTCCTAGCACTACGACTATTAGAATAATATAAATTAAGAGACCCTCCTTTCACTTTTCCCTTCCTGCTCATTTCTGTTTTTCCACTATACCTATTACTGTCCTTGTCACATAGTGCCACTGGCTTTTCTATATCCACCTCATTCTGCCTATTACTGGTTTTCTAAAAACTCACAATATTACTACACTGGGACTTCATTGTTTTTCCCCTAAAACCCCCACCACTAACTATTTCTAGTTTAAAGCCCTAACAGCTCCCTCCACTGCAGTTGCCAGTGCCCCCACCCCAGACCTAGATAAGTGAACCCCATCCCTGGCATACATGTCATTTCTGCCATAGAAGAGGTCCCAGTTGTCAATAAATGTTACTGTATTTTCCTTACAGTATTTGTCCAGCCACAAATTCATTAATTTTATTATTACTTGGGAATACGAGAATAATGATAATACCATAAAAGTCCCAGATTTTTGTTCTGCCCATTATAGTGGACTTAGGGAACACCTGTCAAATTTTATTGACGATGATCATACTTACGATTACAAAGAAAACTGCTTTTATGAGTTTTTTCTTAATAATGTACAACGTGTTAAGAGTACATATACTCCCCAGAGAAAAATTAGGTCTAATAATAACGATCCCAAATGGGTTAACGTGAGGCTAAAACATCTATTAGGAGAGAATAGAGGAATTTATAGGAGCATCAAAAGAGGAGAGATTAACCTTATTGACCAATATCTTTGGTTTAAAAGAGAAGTAAAAAAGGGGATTAGAAAGGTAAACGAGACTATGAAATTAAGGTTGCTATTTAATCAAAGACTAACCGAAAAAGGGTTCTTTCAAGAGTATAGGACGAAGGTGAGGGAAAAGGTAGGACCTCAGAAAATTGGGAATGGACAGCTGACGGATAACGAACTGGAAATGTGTTCTCTATTTAATGATTATTTTTTGTCAGTCTTTACACAAGAAGACGTAAATGAGATTCCAGAAATTAACAATTATTCAGTTCCTAAAGAATTCAAATTAACTAATATTACTGTCACGAGGGACATGGTTATCAAACAGATAGATAAACTGAAACAAAATAAGTCCCTGGGACCCGACGAGTTGTTTTCCAGGGTACTTAAAGAATGCAAAATGGAACTTAGTCAGCCATTAACGAATGTGTTTAATACGTCCATCCTAACTGGTGTTGTGCCAGAGATGTGGAAGATAGCTAATGTAGTTCTTATATTCAAATCAGGGGATAAGTCCATTCCATCAAATTACCGTCCAATAAGCCTCACGTCTATAGTAGGTAAAATATTAGAATCAATTATAGCTGATATTATTAAAAGTCACCTTGAAGAGCATAATTTGATTAATGAATCTCAGCATGGGTTCATCAGAGGTCGTTCCTGCCTGACAAATTTACTGACGTTCTTCAATAAAATATTTGAGGCAGTAGACAGTGATAAAGAAATTATATTGTTTATTTGGCAGCTCATGGTATAGGAGGAAAAGTTCTTGCATGGATAGAGGCATGGCTTACCTATGGAAAGTAGAGTTTCCATTACTGGGGTCAAATCTTAATGGGGATTAATCACTAGTGGTGTTCCACAAGGATCAGTTTTAGGGTCATTGTTGTTCATTATTTACATTTACATATGTGGCATTTTGCCAAGAAGGTATGTTGGAAATGATTATCTGTCCAGAGCAATTGGTATAGATTGCTGGCTTGACAAATACTGTACGGATATTGCAACACCATTCATTGACAACTGGGACCACTACTATGACAGAAATGACATGTATGCCAGGGATGGGGTTGACTTATCCAGGGCAGGTGTGGGTTTTCTCGCTAGCTCAGTTGAGTGTGTTGTTAGGACTTTAAACAAGGATTAGTTACAGGTATGGGTTTACGAAGGAAAACAATGAGTGTCGAATTTAGGCTTTGATGTTATGAATCTTAATAATAACAGTCATGCAGTAACACAGGGTAATGATAGTAACAAAAATTGTGTAAACGAAAAGTTGAATAGGAAAAAGAACCACAAGAAAAACATATTAATGTATTTAATAGTAACTGTCGAAGCGCCAGAAATAAGATTAATGAATTTCGTTTGGTAGCATGTGCTGGGAACTTTGATGTTATTGCAATAGCTGAAACATGGTATAATTTAGAGTCGGGATATGATTGCTGAGTGTCATATTCAAGGGTTTAAGTTGTTCCATGTACACAATAACGTAGTGATAGTAGGGATTTTAACTTTAGTCAAATTGACTGGACATCTTTGACCGGTAATCTGGAGTCCAGTCACTTTATGGAAGTATTTCAGGATTGCTTTCCGAAGCAGTGTGCAACAGTCTACCAGAGGCAATAATTTGCTCGACCTTGTCATGTCAATATGAAGTTCAATGAAGAGAAATTTCAACTACTCAGATACGGAAAACTTGAGGAAATTAACACTGTATCAGGGTATATAACATATTTTAACCGTACAAGAGGGAAAAAGTAATGTGAAGGACCTGGGAATGATAATGTCGAGGATCTCGACTTCAAAGACAACAATGTATCTACCACATCTGCTAGGAAAATGATAGAATGAATAATGAGAACTTTCAAAACTAGGGACGCCAAACCCATAATGACTCTCTTCAAATCACTTGTTCTCTCTAGGCTGGATTACTGCTGTGCACTAACTGCCCCCTTCAAGGCAGGCAAAATTGCTGACCTGGAGAGTACAAAGGACTTTCACGACACACATAATTACGATAAGGCACCTAAATTACTGTTGTGTCCCTGTCCAGAAGACCCAAGGAATATGTGTGATATATGTATATTTCCTGTTCACTTAATACTATATTTCCGATATCATTATTAATAGCTAAAATAATGCTATTGTGCTTTATAGTATTATTTGTCTCTATAATTTAGCTATGTATATAGGTAAGTTGTCTTTTATTGATTTAAGTCTGGGACTACTGTCCTAACTACCATAGGGTAGTTGAGTTAATTGGTTTCTCGGGTAAAGTTCATATACCGAGTTGACGTCTGGTGAGGAAGCGTTGTCTGAAGCAGTTGCAGCCCAACTCTAGCCTGGAATAGTCTCCTCCTCCTGGAGCTTTGTATAGACTCACGTCTTGGCTAACTGACTGTTCCGTTGGTTGACGTAACCTTCCTTCGCTACTCTAGGCATCAATGAAGTACAGAGTCTTTTATGCTATGAGAGTTTCTGAAAGCTACTGAGGTTGTGAATTTCTTTGCCATTTAATCGGATCTAATAGGGTTCTTTAAGTGTTACAGTAGTCTTGATTTGAATCGATCAAGATTTATATTGAGTAAGACGGGAGTGTCAGTACTCCTATTAGGATTCTATTGAAGGTATCAGCGGTGTGCTTGTCTGTCCTTCGTTTATGTTTCGATAAACTGGTTAGTTTCTCACTTAATTTATTGCACTTGAATCCAGTGATTATTAGAGAGCAGATGTACAATGTAGTCTTTTATTTATATCCAGACACTTCTGTCAAGAATTGTATTTCTAAAGAATATATATATATATATATATATATATATATGTAAATAAGATTAATTATGTCTCGGAACTTTGGAAAAGTCGCTGACTAAATGTTCCAAAATTGTAACGTAAACTAATGGCCATTGTTATTCTGAAGAACTTTGTTACATCTTCAGCTAAAGAGAATACTTGTCAATATTTTAAAACGATTTAATATTAAAGATATTAAGTTACTAATTTTGTCCGATTATTATCTCCTGATTGTGGTTTACTACACTCCTAATAAAAACAATTTTTATACTAAACATAGTCAGAGTTGTCAATAATTCAACTCATTGTTACAAGAGGAAAACTTTCACAGGCTATATATGAAAGAAGTTTATCTCAAACTTCTCAGATTTTCTCCTCTTGCTTCTATGATATACTTAGCGAGATGCATCAATAACTCTTTTGTAACAATTACTGGGAACAGTTGACGTCCCTTGATTTGTATTTCCTGGAAGGCAGGCGGGAGAGATACATGATAATATACACTTGGAAAATCCTAGAGGGATTAGTACCAAACTTGCACACGAAAATCACTCCCTACGAAAGCAAAAGACTCGGCAGGCGATGCAACATTCTCCTAATGAAAAGCAGGGGTGCCACTAGCACGTTGAGAGACAACACAGTAAGTGTCATGGGCCCAAGACTGTTCAACTGCCTCCCAGCATACATTAGGGGGATTACCAATAGACCCCTGGCTGTCTTCAAGAAGGCACTGGACAGGCACCTAAAGTCATTACCTGACCAACCGTGCTGTGGTTCGTACGTCAGTTTGCGTGCGACCGACAGTAACAGCCTGGTAGATCAGACCCTGATCCACCACGAGACCTGGTCTCAGACCGAGCCGCGGGGGCGGTGACCCCCGAAACCCTCTCCAGGTAAACTCCAGGTAGATTACGAACAGGACAAGAGTCTGCTCTGTTTATTCATGTGAATTATTTTAACCACATTACATATAATATTTATATATAATATTTATTATATAATGAACAACAGTTAAGAGTCATGCAAGTTAGATTCATTGATCATCAACATAATTTTTGTTGAATTTAAGCTATTCATGACATGTCACTCATAAATTTCACTTGATGTGTGACCTGAGAAAACTATAATTTCACTGCCATGCACAGCATGCTGAGTAAGGTGTAAGGTCATATGTGAGGTCACAGTGTAAGGTCATATGTGAGGTCACAGTGTAAGGTCATATGTGAGGTCACAGTGTAAGGTCATATGTGAGGACACAGTTCAGCTTCAAAAGACTTTTGCTATCCGATTATTTCTACCTGGAGTCTACCTGGAGAGAATTCCAGGGGTCAACGCCCCCGCGGCCCGGTCCGTGACCAGGCCTCCTGTTGGACCAGAGCCTGATCAACCAGGCTGTTACTGCTGGCCGCACGCAGTCCAACGTACGAACCACAGCCCGGCTGGTCAGGTACCGACTTGAGGTGCCTGTCCAGTGCCTGCTTGAAGACAGCCAGGGGTTTGTTGGTAATCCCCCTGATGTATGCTGGGAGGCAGTTGAACAGTCTTGGGCCCCTGACACGTATTGTGTTGTCCCTCAACGTGCTAGTGGCACCCCTGCTCTTCATTGGGGGGATGTTACATCGCCTGCCGAGTCTTTTGCTTTCGTAGGGAGTGATTTTCGTGTGCAAGTTTGGTACTAATCCCTCGAGAATTTTCCATGTGTATATAATAATGTATCTCTCCCGCCTGCGTTCTAGAGAGTACAGGTTTAGGAACTTCAAGCGTTCCCAGTAGTTGAGGTGGTTTATCGCACTTATGCGTGCGGTGAAGGTTCTCTGCACATTTTCAAGGTCAGCAATTTCACCCGCCTTGAAAGGTGCCGTTAGTGTGCAGCAATATTCTAGCCTAGATAGAACAAGCTATCTGTAAAGTGTCAACATGGGCTTGGCATCTCTGGTTTTGAAGGTTCTCATTATCCATCCTGTCATTTTCCGAGCAGATGCAATTGCTACTTTGTTATGGTCCTTGAAGGTGAGATCCTCTGACATGATCACTCCCAGGTCTTTGACATTAGTTTTTCGCTCTATTGTGTGGTTGGAATTACTTTTGTACTCCGATGAGATTTTAATGTCTTCACGTTTTCCGTATCTGAGTAATTGAAATTTCTCATCATTGAACTTCATATTGTTTGTTTTCTGCAGCCCATTTAAAGATTTGGTTTATGTCTGCTTGGAGTCTTGCAGTGTCTTCAACGGTGGACACTGTCATACAGATTCGGGTGTCATCTGCAAAGGAAGACACGGCACTGTGGCTTATATCCCTGTCAATGTCTGATATGAGGATGAGGAATAGGATGGGAGCAAGTACTGTGCCTTGTGGAACAGAGCTTTTCACAGTAGCTGCCTCAGACTTTACTCTGTTGACTACTACTCTTTGTGTTCTACATGTTAGGAAATTATAGATACATCTACCAACTTTTCCTGTTATTCCTTTATCACGCATTTTGTGTGCTATTACACCATGGTCACACTTGTCAAAGGCTTTTGCAAAATCTGTGTATATAACATCTGCATTCTGTTTATCTTCTAGAGCATCCAGGACCTTGTCGTAGTGGTCCAGTAGTTGGGACAGACAGGAGCGGCCTGCTCTAAACCCATGCTGTCCTGGGTTGTGCAATTGATGGGTATCAAGATGGGTGGCGATCTTGCTTCTTAGAACAGTTCCTCTATAATATGAGAAATCACAAAAGAGCTTGGAAATTTACTATTTTTTCACAGTCTTCAGTTTGCAATGTGTCACGTCACCTGTTTACTGATATATATATATATATATATATATATATATATATATATATATATATATATATATATATATATATATATATATATATAGCAAAAAGATCACAGTAAACAGGTGATATCAAAATATGCAAGACAACCACTATGAAAAAATAAAAGAATTCCAAGCGCTTTCGTGACTACTCACATTATCAAGGAACTATAAAAGGAAACGTGAGAAGACGGCTTATAAAGAGGCAGAAAACACCTCACAGTCACATCACACTAACAAAGACTACACCTCACAGTAGCGTAACATCTCACGACTCTGTGAAGAGGAACATAAGAAAGGACCTGAAACTCTTCCCAAGAATTAAGATTAGTCCAATTTATCATTAAATTCTTCCCAAAATTTATTAATTATAAATGAATCCAATTTATATAAACCAAAATAAATATTCATATTATTTTCAAAACTGCTTTTAATGAAACATGATTCTATTATATTCCTCTCAACCATGGACTTGCTTGATACAACCTTCTCAGCATTTTGAAAATCAATTGGAATTCCTCTATTTTTTCATAGTGGTTGTCTTGCATATATATATTGGAAAAAAATCTAATTTTAATGTTAAAAACAACTTAGATTTAGTTGATAAATTAAGCACCTTGACTAATTTAAATGATTTCAATATGGTTAGTTTTGATGTTACCTCCTTGTTTACAAAAGTTCCAGTTGATGATTTACTAAGTTTCTTATCTGAAGAACTGGTTAATTATGATTTACCATTGCCAGTTCCTACTATCATTAAACTTATTAAACTTTGTATTGTTGATGCAAAATTTGTATTTAATGATGAGTTTTACACACAGAAGTTTGGTATGGCAATGGGCAATCCTCTTTCACCTGTTCTTAGTAACTTATATATGGAATTTTTCGAAACAAGATTGCTTAACACTATCCTTCCCAATAGAGCTAAGTGGTATAGATATGTTGATGATATTTTGTGCCTTATGCCTAAGAATGTAGACATAAACCATTTCCTTGTTAAATTAAATAGCTTAGCTCATTCTATAAATTTTACTGTTGAATTCGAAGTAAATAACTCATTGCCCTTCCTAGATGTTTTTATTATTAAGGGTAACATTGATTTTAAATTTAAAATTTACAGAAAACTTACAAATAATTTTTCCTATGTACACTATTACTCTTCACATCAAGATAGAGTTAAAGTGTCGGTTTTTTCTTCAATGTTTTTGAGAGCTTTACGTATTTGTAGTCCAGAGTTCATAGATGAAGAAATCTCTAAAATTTATGAAATAGCTAATGATTTAAAATATCCTAGAAACATAATTGATAAATCTTTTAAAATAGCTAGGAATACTTTTTACAATCCCAAAAGGGACAACCAACCTTATTCAACCAAAAATATGTTGGTTCTCCCTTACCATGAAAACTTGGTTGATATGCCTTCCTTTCTTAAGAATTTTAATATCAAAGTTGTATTTAAAAATCTTGATACAGTAAAAAGACTTTTGATAAAAAATTCCCCCCAAAATGCTGACGGATGTGTCTATAAGATTCCCTGTAAAATATGCGATAAAGTTTATTATGGTCAAACTGGTAAAAGTCTTGAACTAAGATTAAAACAACATAAATATAGCATTAGAATTGGACAAGATTCTAATGCTCTATTTATTCATGTGAGAGATTTTAACCATCCAATTGATTTTCAAAATGCTGAGAAGGTTGTATCAAGCAAGTCCATGGTTGAGAGGAATATAATAGAATCATGTTTCATTAAAAGCAGTTTTGAAAATAATATGAATATTTCTTTTGGTTTATATAAATTGGATTCTTTTATAATTAATAAAATTTGGGAAGAATTTAATGATAAATTGGACAAATCTTAATTCTTGAGTCGTGAGATGTTACGCTACTGTGAGGTGTAGTCTTTGTTAGTGTGATGTGACTGTGAGGTGTAGTCTCGCCCCTTATATAAGTCCTCTTGTCATGTTTCCTTTTATAGTTCCTTGATAATGTGAGTAGTCACGAAAGCGCTTGGAATTCCTCTATTTTTTCATAGTGGTTGTCTTGCATATATATATATATATATATATATATATATATATATATATATATATATATATATATATATATATATATATATATATATGTAGTAGTAGGTTGGTAGACAGCAACCACCCAGGAGGTACTACGTCCTGCCAGGTGACTGTGAAACAGAAACCTGAAACTGTTTTACATGATGGTAGGATTGCTGGTGTCTTTTTTCTGTCTCATAAACACGCTGGATAACAGGTATATCTAGCTACTTCTACTTACACTTTAGGTCACACTACACTGGCATACACATGCATATATATACATACACACATCTAGGTTTTTCTTCTTTTTCTTAATAGCTCTTGTTCTTTTTATTTTCTCTATTGTCCATGGGGAAGTGGAAAAGAATCTTTCCTCCGTAAGCAATGCGTGTCGTATGAGGCGACTAAGATGCCGGGAGCAATGGGCTAGTAACCCCTTCTCCTGTACAAATCTACTAAAAAGAGAAAAAGAAAACTTTATAAAACTGGGTTGTCTGAATGTGCGTGGATGTAGTGCGGATGATAAGAAAGAGATGATTGCCGATGTTATGAATGAAAAGAAGTTGGATATCCTGGCCCTAAGCGAAACAAAGCTGAAGGGGTAGGCGAGTTTCAGTGGGGAGAAATAAATGGGATTAAGTCAGGAGTATCTGAGAGAGTTAGAGCTAAGGAAGGGTAGCAATAATGTTCAAGGATCAGTTATGGAAGGAAAAGAGGGAATATGAATGTGTAAATTCAAGGATTATGTGGATTAAAATAAGGGTCGGATGCGAAAAGTGGGTCATAATAAGCGTGTATGCACCTGGAGAAGAGAGGAGTGTAGAGGAGAGAGAGATATTTTGGGAGATGTTAAGCGAATGTATAGGAACTTTTGAACCAAATGAGAGAGTAATTGTGGTAGGGACCTAAATGCTAAAGTGGGAGAAACATGCAGAGAGGGTGTAGTAGGTAAGTTTGGGGTGCCAGGTGTAAATGATAATGGGAGCCCTTGATTGAACTTTGTATAGAAAGGGTTTAGTTATAGGTAATACATATTTTAAGAAAAAGAGGATAAATAAGTATACAAGATATGATGTAGGGCGTAATGACAGTAGTTTGTTGGACTATGTATTGGTAGATAAAAGACTGTTGAGTAGACTTCAGGATGTACATGTTTATAGAGGGCCACAGATATATCAGATCACTTTTTAGTTATAGCTACAGGGGAGTAAAAGGTAGATGGGATACAAGGAAAATAGAATCAGTAAGTAAGAGAGAGGTGAAGGTTTATAAACTAAAAGAGGAGGCAGTTAGGGTAAGATATAAACAACTATTGGAGGATAGATGGGCTAGTGAGAGTGTAGGTAATGGGGTCGAAGATGTATGGGGTAGATTTAAAAATGTAGTGTTAGAGTGTTCAGCAGAAGTTTGTGGTTACAGGCGAGTGGGTGCGGAGGGAAGAGGAGGATTGGTGGAATGATGATGTAAAGAGAGTAGTAAGGAGAAAAAGTTAGCATATGATAGGTTTTTACAAAATAGAAGTGATGCAAGAGAGAAGCGTATATGGAGAGAAAAGAGAGGTTAAGAGAGTAGTGAAGCAATGTAAAAGAGAGCAGATGAGAGAGTGGGTGAGATGTTATCAGCAAATTTTGTTGAAAATAAGAAAAAGTTTTGGAATGAGATTAATAAGTTGAGGAAGCCTAGAGAACAAATGGATTTGACAGTTAAAAATAGGAGAGGAGAGTTATTAAATGGAGAGTTAGAGGTATCGGGAAGATGGAGAGAATATTTTGAGGAGTTGTTAAATGTTGATGAAGACAGGGAAGCTGTGATTTCGTGTGTAGGGCAAGGAGGAATAACATCTTGTAGGAGTGTGGAAGAGCCAGTTGTGGGTGTAGGGAAGTTCGTGAGGCAGTGGGTAGAATGAAAGGGGGTAAGGCAGCTGGGATTGATGGGATTAAGATAGAAATGTTAAAAGCAGGTGGGGATATAGTTTTGGAGTGGTTGGTGCTATTATTTAATAAATGTATGGAAGAAGGTAAGGTACCTAGGGATTGGCAGAAGCGTGTATTGTTCCTTTGTATAAAGGCAAAGGGGACAAAAGAGAGTGCAAAAATTATAGGGGAATAAGTCTGTTGAGTGTACCTGGTAAAGTGTATGGTAGAGTTATTATTGAAAGAATTAAGAGTAAGACAGAAAACAGGATAGCAGATGAACAAGGGGCTTTAGGAAAGGTAGGGGTGTGTAGACCAAGTGTTTACCGTGAAACATATAGGTGAACAGTATTTGGATAAGGGTAAAGATGTTTTTGTGGCATTTATGGATTTGGAAAAGGCGTATGATAGGGTAGATAGGGAACAATGTGGCAGATGTTGCAGGTGTATGGAATAGGAGGAAGGTTACTGAAAGCAGTGAAGAGTTTTTATGAGGATAGTGAGGCTCAGGTTAGAGTGTGTAGGAGGGAAGGGACTATTTCCCAGAAAAAGTGGGCCTTAGACAAGGATGTGTGATGTCACCGTGGTTGTTCAATATATTTATAGATGGGGTTGTAAGAGAAGTGAATGCGAGGGTCTTGGCAAGAGGTGTTGGGCTAAAAGATAAAGAAGCAAATACAAAGTGGGAGTTGTCACAGTTGCTTTTTGCTGATGACACTGTGCTTTTGGGAGATTCTGAAGAGAAGTTGCAGAGGTTGGTGGATGAATTTGGTAGGGTGTGTAAAAGAAGAAAATTGAAAGTGAATATAGGAAAGAGTAAGGTGATGAGGATAACAAAAAGAATAGGTGACGAAAGATTGGATATCAGATTGGAGGGAGAGAGTATGGAGGAGGTGAATGTATTCAGATATTTGGGAGTGGACATGTCGGCGGATGGGTCTATGAAGGATGAGGTGAATCATAGAATTGATGAGGGGAAAAGGGTGAGTGGAGCACTTCGGAGTCTGTGGAGACAAAGAACCTTGTCCATGGAAGTAAAGAGGGAATGTATGAGAGTATAGTTATACCAACGCTCTTATATGGGTGTGAAGCATGGGTGATGAATGTTGCAACGAGGAGAAGGCTGGAGGCAGTGGAGATGTCATGTCTGAGGTCAATGTGTGGTGTGAATATAATGCAGAGAATTCGGAGTTTGGAAATTAGGAGGAGGTGCGGGATTACCAAAACGATTTTCCAGAGAGCTGAGGATGGGTTGTTGAGGTGGTTTGGACATGTAGAGAGAATGGAACGAGACAGAGTGACTTCGAGAGTGTATATATCTGTAGTGGAGGGAAGGCGGGGTAGGGGTCGGCCTAGGAAAGGTTGGAGGGAGGGGGTAAAGGAAGTTTTGTGTGCGAGGGGCTTGGACTTCCAGCAAGCATGTGTGAGCGTATTTGATAGGAGTGAATGGAGGCATATGGTTTTTAATACTTGACGTGCTGTTGGAGTGTGAGCAAAGTAACATTTATGAAGGGATTCAGGAAACCGGCAGGCCGGACTTGAGTTCTGAGATGGGAAGTACAGTGCCGGCACTCTGAAGGAGGGTGTTAATGTTGCAGTTTTATAACTGTAGTGTAAAGCACCCCTCTGGCAAGACAGTGATGGAGTGAATGATGATGAAAGCTTTTCTTTTTCGGGCCACCCTGCCTTGGTGGGAATCAACCGATGTGTTAATAAAAAATAAAAAAATATATATAATATAATGTATGTATATATATCAATAACAACACTGCGACTAGCCAAGGATTCGAACCCTTGCTGCTTTGGCCCGCCTTATGGTGAGCTAAAACACATGACGCTCTAACCCACAGGACCACGCAATCCTACAAGAATGACGCACCCATCAGAGCTAGGTGTTTTACCGTCATCCGAGGACATACGGTGGTGTGGATGCCTCTGAGCTAATTTCACTCTATTTCCTGTTTGGTGTACTAACCCAACGAGCAGTATTTAATATCATTGTAACCACGAACACTGTAAACAATTTTTTTAAGAGTTTTAAGCAAAGAAAAAATAATCAGAGTTTGAAAAATCCCTAATTATACAAAATAATGCACAGTTTAATAGAGAAAAACCTTAAATAACAGAGAAAAAAAACATACAGTGAACAACCATAAAAATAAAATGAATTCAAAAACACATGAAATACAACACAAGGAGTTCACAGCGAATGAATGCATGTCTGACCAAGACCGACTACAATGCGAAGGTCTTTGTTAGGTGTAGACACACTACAAGGTGAAGGTCTTTGTTAGGTGTAGACACAAAACAGAAAGAGGGGAAAATCTGCGCGTGCAAAAAAATGGTGCGGAATACAAAAATTGGCGTGGCTGTGTTTATTCGGCACTCGATTATATGTTCGTAACGAGATGCAAAAATTTGGCGATTTTTATCGTTGGATTTCTTGGAAATAAGCCAAATCAGAGGAACTGTTAAAAACAACTAAATACTTCGAGAAATTATAGACTAGCTAGCTAGGAGAGTGGTCAAGTGTTGTAAGATGACCAACACCATGAAGATCTGTGTAGTCTGTAGAAAGGGTAAGGGACGAAAACAGGCGTGGATTGCATGCAATCTCTGTGGTCAATGGTCCCATGGTATATGCAGGGATTTTCAACCAGTGACCACACTTGACATAAACTCAGAGGGATGTTTTTGGGTCTGCCCAAACGAGATACACCTGTATGAGGGAATTGCATCTATATTAAAAGACAAGAACACCAATAAAAGATCCTTCTTAAAAGACATGTCAACATGGTATGACAGCTGGGAAAATAAGATGGGTGGTTTGAAAGGGGCTGTCTTGAACGACAGCGCTCCTGAGGGTGCTAGTGTTGTCCTGGAGGATAGTTCTCCTGAGGGTGCTAGTGTTGTCCTGGAGGACAGTGCTTCTGAGGGTGTTAGTGTTGTCCTAGAGGACAGTGCTCCTGAGGGTGCTAGTGTTGTCCTGGAGGACAGTGCTCCGGAAGGTGCTAGTGTTGGAGATGGAAGAAAAGGGGATGTTAGCACTAGTGCTAAAGATAGAAATGAGACAGGAAAACACGCACCAGTAGGGAGTACATTAGGGAACACAGTCACTAAAAAACAAGGCAAACAGAAACCAGGCCTATGCAAATATTATGCATTTGGTATCTGCAGGCATGGAATTTCTGGGAAAACAGATGGGACATGCAACTTTGACCACCCCAGAAAATGCCATGCCCATATGACAACAGGAAAATGCAACCTCCCTTCCTGTAAGCTTTTCCACCCTGAAATGTGTCACTCATCAGTTCAGGAAAGACAGTGCTATAACCTATATTGCCAGGCACACCACCTAAAGGGTACAAGACGACACAGAACATCCAGACCATGGGAAAACCTGGGTAGCCAGAGCCACTCCAGAGAGAGAGGTTTTTTAGCGCCAGGAAGGAAAAAAAGCTGGCAGGAAATGAAAGAAATCGTACACCAACTGCAATCATTTCTGGAGTGGAATCACAGTCAATGGCCTCCACTCCAGAACAACAGATATTAGTGCCAGGAAAAAAAAAAATCCCCCCATACCACCAATCCGACGACATTCATCTTTGCAAATATACAGAGTCTAAAGCCAGCGACGAACAACAAAATACCTTACATCCGTGGACTGCTTACAGAGTAAAATGCAATGTTTGCGGCTTTCAAAGAGACTCACATAAAGGATCACTTGGACAATGAAATATGGATCCCGGGCTACAACCTATACAGATGTGACAGAGTGAACCGGCAAAAGAAGGGGGAGGGGGGGTGGCCTGTATATCACAGAGTCACTTATATGCTCAGAACTACTAAATGTCTCAAATGATGTAGTTGAAGTTTTAGCAGTAAAGATCGAGAATCAAAACCTGGTTATCGTGGTTGTATACAAGCCTCCGGATGCAACGTCCCAACAATTCCAGGACCAGCTTCTGAAAATTGACCACTGTCTGTAAAACCTTCCAGCTCCTGCCCCCAACATCTTGCTCCTGGAAGACTTCAACCTAAGGCACCTAAAATGGAGGAATATTGCAAATAATGTGGTAGCATAGATAACACCAGGAGGCAGCTCAGATGAAAACTCGCACACACACGAACTTTTAAATCTCTGCACCAAATTCACCTTAAACCAGCAAATAATAGAGCCTACAAGATTGGAGAATACGCTGGACCTCATCTTCACTAACAATGATGATCTGATACGAAATGTCATCATATCAAAAACAATATACTCAGATCACAATATACTAGAGGTCCAGACATGCATGCGGGGAGCCCCAGACCGACAAAATGTGATCAGTCGCGAGGGAGCCTTCTCCAAATTCAACTTCAGTAACAAAAACATAAGGTGGGACACCAAGTGAACCAAGTCCTAAATGATATAAACTGGGAAGATAGCCTAAGCATCTCAGATCCTAACCTATGTCTAGAACAAATTAACTCTGTGGCACTTGAAGTCTGCTCAAGAGAAATTCCCTTAAGGAAAAGGAGGAGAAGATGTAAGCTAGAAGGAGAAAGGCGTTCCCTATAAAGGCGATGGCAAAGAATAACAGAGTGGCTACAAGGGCCAATTTATCTGAAATACGTAGGGAGACACTGGTCAGAGAAATAGCAAACATCGAACTAAAACTAAAGGAATCTTACAGGATTCAAGAAACTCTGGAAGAACTAAAAGCCATGAATGAAATTGAAAGAAACCCAAAGTATTTCTTTTCTTATGCCAAATCAAAGTCGAGAACAACATCCAATATTGGGCCTCTACTTAAACGGGATGGGTCCTACACAGATGACAGCAAGGAAATGAGTGAGCTACTAAAGTCCCAGTATGACTCAGTTTTTAGCGAGCCGCTAACCAGTCTGAGAGTCAAAGACCTAAATAATTTTTTTTATGAGAGTGCCACAGAACTTGATAGACGCAAACCTATCTGACATTATCCTGATGCCAAATGACTTCGGAGAGGCGATAAATTACATGTCCATGCACTCCGCTCCAGGCCCAGACTCATGGAACTCCGTGTTCATCAAGAACTGCAAGAACCCTCTATCACATGCTTTTAACATCATATGGAGAGGGAGCATGGACACTGGGGTCGTCCCACAGTTACTAAAAACAACAGACATAGCCCCACTCTACAAAGGGGGCAGTAAAGCAATAGCAAAGAACTACAGACCAATATCGCTAACGTCCCATATCATAAAAATCTTTGAAAGGGTTCTGAGAAGCAAGATCGCCACTCAACTAGATACCCATCAATTGCACAACCCAGGACAGCATGGGTTTAGAGCAGGTCGCTCCTGTCTGTCCCAACTACTGGACCACTACGACAAGGTCCTAGATGCTCTAGAAGACAAACAGAATGCAGATGTTATATACGCAGACTTTACAAAAGCCTTTGACAAGTGTGACCATGGTGTGATAGCACACAAAATGCGTGATAAAGGAATAACAGGAAAAGTTGGCAGAAGGATCTATAATTTCCTAGCAAATAGAACACAAAGAGTAGTAGTCAACAGAGTAAAGTTTGAGGCAGCTACAGTGTAAAGCTCTGTTCCACAAGGCACAGTACTTGCTCCCATCCTATTCCTCATCCTCATATCGGACATGACAGGGATATAAGCCACAGTGCCGTGTCTTCCTTTGCAGATGAAACCAGAATCTGCATGACAGTGTCCACCATTGAAGACACTGCAAGAATCCAAGCAGACATCAACCAAATCTTTAAATGGGCTGCAGAAAACAATATGAAGTTCAGTTATGAGAAATTTCAATTACTCCGATATGGAAAACGTGAGGAAATTAAAATCTTATCGGAGTATAAAACAAATTATAACCACACATTAGAGCGAAAAACTAATGTCAAAGACCTGGGCGTGATCATGTCAGAGGATCTCACCTTCAAAGACCATAACACCGTAGCAATCGCATCTGGTAAAAAAATGACAGGATGGATAATGAGAACCATCAAAACCAGGGATGCCAAGCCCATGATGACACTTTTCAGGTCGCTTGTTCTATCTAGGCTGGAATATTGCTGCGCACTAACTGCACCTTTCAAGGCAGGTGAAATTGCTGACCTTGAAAATGTGCAGATAACCTTCACGGCACACATAACTGCGATAAACCACCTCAATTACTGGGAACGCTTGAAGTTCCTAAACCTGTACTCCCTAGAACGCAGGCGGGAGAGATACATTATTATATACACTTGGAAAATCCTAGAGGGATTTGTACCAAACCTGCACACGAGAGTTACTCCATACGAAAGCAAAAGACTCGGTAGACGATGCAACATCCCCCAAATTAAAAGCAGGGGTGCCACTAGCACGTTGAGAGACAACACAATAAGTGTCAGGGGCCCAAGACTGTTCAACTGCCTCCCAGCGTACATAAAGAGGATTACCAATAGACCCATGGCTGTCTTCAAGCAGGCACTGGACAGGCACCTAAAGTCGGTACCTGACCAGCCGGGCTGTGGTTAGTACGTCGGACTGCGTGCGGCCAGCAGTAATAGCCTGGTTGATCAGGCTCTGATCCAGCATGAGGCCTGGTCACCGACCGAGCCGCGGGGGCGTTGACCCCCGGAACTCTCTCCAGGTAGACTCCAGGAACTGATTTATTCATGTTTGGAAGCGTTCGCGACCAGAGGTTTCACTGTATATGTAATCAGGTAATTGTGGTTGCAGGGCTCGAGTCATGTGTGTATGTACTCACCTAGTTGTATTCACCTAGTTGTGGTTAAAGGGGCCGAGTCACAGCTCCTGGCCCCGCCTCTTCACTGGCCGCTACTAGGTCGCTCTTTCTGCTCCATGAACTTTATCATACCTCTTCTTAAAGCTATGTATGGATCCTGCCTCCACTACAACACAGACTATTCCACTTCCTGACAACTCTGTGACTGAAAAAATACTTCCTAACATCTCTGTGATTCATCTTAGTCTTCATCTTCCAACTGTGACCCCTTGTTGCTGTGTCCCATCTCTGGAACATCCTGTATCAGTTCACCTTGTCGCTTCCTCTCAGTATTTTGTATGTTGTTATCATATCTTCCCCTATCTCACTTGTCTTCCAGTGTTGTCAGGTCGACTTCCCTTAACCTCTCCTCGTACGACATACCCCTTATCTCTGGGACTAGTCTTTTTGCAAACCTTTGCAATTTCTCTAGTTTCCTACATGCTTGGCTAGGTGTGGGTTGCAAACTGGTGCTGCATACTCTAGTATGGGCCTAACGTACACAGTGTACAAAGTCCTGAACGATTGTTATAAGATGTCGGAATGCTGTTCTTAGGTTTGCTAGTCGCCCGTATGCTGCAGCAGTTATTTGGTTGATGTGCGCCTCAGGAGATGTGCCTGGTGTTATACTCACCCCAAGATCCTTTTCCTTGAGTGAGGTTTGTAGTCTCTGGCCCTATTTACTATACTTCGTCTGTGGTTTTCTTTGCCCTTACCCAATCTTAATGACTTTGCTCTTTGTGGGGTTGAACTGCTGCAGCATACGGAAGCCTAGCAAACCCAAGAACAGCATTCCGACATGTTAATAAGGAATCGTTCAGGACCCTGTACACTGTATGTCATGCCTATATTGGAGTATGCAGCACTAGTTTGGAACCCACTCGTAGCCTAGCATCTAAGGAAGCTAGAGAAAGTGCAAAGGTTTGCAACAAGACTAGTCCCGGAGCTAAGGTTAAGGGAAATCGACCTGATGATACTGGTCCAACATGAGGCCTGGTCACAGACCGGGCCGCAGGGGCGTTGACCCCTGGAATTCTCTCCACGTAAACTCCAGGTAATGACAGGAGAGATACGGGGGATATGATAACGACATATAAAATGCTGATAGGAATCGACAAGGTGGACAGAGACAGAATGTTCCAGAGATGGGACACAGCAACAAGGGGACACAGTTGGAAGTTGAAGACTCAGATGAATCACAGGGATATTAGGAAGTATTTTTTTAGTCACATAGTTGTCCGGAAGTTGTACAGTCTGGGAAGTGATGTAGTTGAGGCAGGATCCGTACATAGCTTTAAGAAGAGGTATGATAAAGCTTATGGAGCAGAAAGAGTGACCTAGTGAAGAGGCTGGGCCAGGAGCTGTGAATCGACCCCTGCAACCACAACTAGGTGAGTACACACACACAGCAAGAAAGCCCAACATTACTGCGGGAGTGTGGAGGTGTCTGGTCTCTGG
Source organism: Cherax destructor (assembly GCA_009830355.1). Classification (NCBI taxonomy): domain Eukaryota; kingdom Metazoa; phylum Arthropoda; class Malacostraca; order Decapoda; family Parastacidae; genus Cherax; species Cherax destructor. The sequence continues at coordinate 39,521 of WNWK01005637.1, forward strand.
TTCTCTCCCTTCAATAGTAGCGAGCCGAGTCCTGGTTTCGGATCCCAGTCCCACTGTTGCATTTTTCTGCATATCTCCAACTTTCCTTTGTGCATTCATATTTGTACTGCTAAGGGTGGACTTGGGAAGGAGGAGGATGAATTAGCTGAGATGACAGCTACTCCAATGTGCCAAATACTTGTCAGAGACGTGGGTTGTGATCCTTCTGACCACACCATTATTATGTGATAGTATGAGAGTGTACAAGTCGTCATTAACTAACTCCCTTTTATCGTGGTGATCCAGGGCGGCGGTTAGAATTATAGTGAAGCCTCAATATTGCTCAGCATATATCTATAAATACATTGATATTCGTATTTATTAGAGTGGAGGAAGGAGGGTGGAGAATGAACTAGCAATGATGGACACACCGACATTTGCCCAGTGTTAGCAGACATGGATACCTCTCGTAAATCGCATCACTGAAATAATGGTCCAGAGATCACTAATGTGGTCATAAAAAATCTTTGCATTAAGAAGACAGTAGCCCCATATTGTTAATTTATTGAGAACTGCTATAGTTGAATGTATATATTAAATTGTTCTTGAAGGATGTGAATGATTCAGTACTGAGTGTGAAGATATAACAGCCCTTTCAGACGTTTTTCCTCCTTATGAAGAGAAAATAGAAAAAATTATTTATTACAAGAAAATTAAACAGTTTTATTGAAAATATTCCAAAATATATTTATATAAATGTAAATAAATCAAACATGAAATTTTCCTAGCCGAAGAAATTAATGAAAAATAAAATACAAATTTCGTGAAGCGAAGGTAACATTCAAGGGACAGATGATATTCCGAGGTGAGGCTGTGTCAAGTAGCTCTCAGGCTTCCCAGTGTGTGAGCAAGAAGCCTCTGTGAGACGAGGTAGTAGTGAGCAAGAAGCTTCTGTGAGACGAGGTAGTAGTGAGCAAGAAGCCTCTGTGAGACGAGGTAGTAGTGAACAAGAAGCCTCTGTGAGACGAGGTAGTAGTGAGCAAGAAGCCTCTGTGAGACGAGGTAGTAGTTGGTGGACGTGACTCTGGTACAACCTTCAGCCCTAGACAGAACACAGACGGCAATAATTGTTCTACCGATGGAAGATACTAACTTTGTGTACTCGATGGAGGTTTGTTCAGTCAAAATGAATGAAGTGGCAGTGCTGTGTTCACTTAAAGATATGGTTAAGTTTCTGATCAAGCTGTCTGTCTTGTCTCGCCGGTGTCCAGTGACCCAGTTTTATCAACAAGGTTAAAAGACAGAAAATAAACAAAAATTAAAAAAATGTAAGCAAAATCAGGTCGGGTTACATAAACAAACAACCAACACACATAATATTAAAAGATATAAGAGTGGAAAAAACATACTTAGAAACTTGGTGGAAATAGGAAGTCAAGTAAAGTCCAGTATGTCAGGAGGGTACGTTCTACATTCTCAGCTAGTATGTTGAAGTATATTTTCTTATTAGAGTGACCATCCCAGTTGCCATAATTTTCCATTAAGTTTCCTAAAAATCACTAACATTCCCAATATTTTTCCTGGAAATGTCTCTCTTGTGTAACAGAACATCTATTCCTTAGGTATTTATTTACAAAGGAACGTTCAAAAGGGAGGTCATCCTCTGTTCAAGATGAACTTTAAGATCTCCAGTGCCACTTGCTTTGGTACAATTAGAAAATATAATTAACAATTATTTCTTTCTCCCTCTGCTATATTACTGGATTATTTTTCTTTTGGAATGAAGTTTGTAGTACGTATGTTGCTCTTCACTCATTTAATATGACCTCAAAAATCATGCTGTGATCGTCACTATCAGCTGTGATCGTCACTATCAGCTGTGATCGTCACTATCAGCTGTGATCGTCACTATCAGCTGTGATCGTCACTATCAGCTGTGATCGTCACTATCAGCTGTGATCGTCACTATCAGCTGTGATCGTCACTATCAGCTTGATCGTCACTATCAGCTGTGATCGTCACTATCAGCTGTGATCGTCACTATCAGCTGTGATCGTCACTATCAGCTGTGATCGTCACTATCAGCTGTGATCGTCACTATCAGCTGTGATCGTCACTATCAGCTGTGATCGTCACTATCAGCTGTGATCGTCACTATCAGCTGTGATCGTCACTATCAGCTGTGATCGTCACTATCAGCTGTGATCGTCACTATCAGCTGTGATCGTCACTATCAGCTGTGATCGTCACTATCGCTGTGATCGTCACTATCAGCTGTGATCGTCACTATCAGCTGTGATCGTCACTATCAGCTGTGATCGTCACTATCAGCTGTGATCGTCACTATCAGCTGTGATCGTCACTATCAGCTGTGATCGTCACTATCAGCTGTGATCGTCACTATCAGCTGTGATCGTCACTATCAGCTGTGATCGTCACTATCAGCTCGCTATACCATGCGTATTTTTTCAATATATTTCATTGGTTGTTTCATGAACTATATGTTGCACTCTGCCCTGATGTATAACCCCGCCCCATCTTGTTCTCCCACCAAACTTACCAGAGGATGTAGGAGTAGCTGCTCCTGGTTCCTGGCTCTGGCAACATTACCCTCAATCTCATCAATATATTGAAGTGAAGACCTCAAGTATTATTTTTGCCTTTCTCTAAACTATAGTTGGGTCCAAGATTTATTAAGTCTTCAACACATCTTCCTCTCCCTCATTCAGCTATTATTTAATTCACCTTCCCTTTAAATAATTAACTTCTTCCCATACATAAATCCTCTTTCACCTTTCCAAAATCATCCTGTTCAGTACAGAATCACATCTAACTCTGTGGATTTTTTCCTTACACTTTTATAATAATAATAATAATAATAATAATAATAATAATAATAATAATAATAATAATAATAATAATAATAATAATAATAATAATCAGTTAATTGTGACATGATACAAAGATGTACAAATAGTTGCAATAATGGGGTGTACATGCCAAAAGCCCCTTATATGCAAGCATTATGGGCAATCTTAAAATTAACTTACAATTAAATATTCTATAATAGACTAAATGGTAAAAATTATAGTAAATAATTTACAAAATAAGTATAATTGAGTATTTAAGCAATGAAATTTGAACATTGCAATTTTGTAGCATAATAGTTTTACAATTTTCAAGCATTACAGTTTTATAATAGATCAGCATAAGAATTTATTATTTGTAGTAATGCAATTTATTAAATCAGATCAAACAAATCAAATCAATTATTTGTGTTGCAATAACAGTTTATATGGTCATTAGATGAGTTACAAGAGTACAAGAGAATGGATTATTTTATTTGGTAATGCTATAGAAACAAAGTTAGATTAGGTTGCATTAATTATAACAGGTTTATACATTTATGAGATATAAGTTTCAACATTTGCATTAGATTAAGTTTGAGAAATTATTGTTCTTTGAACAATTATGTAAGGGGTTTTGAACAATTATGTAAGGGTTTTTGAACAATTATGTAAGGGGTTTTGAGCAATTATGTAAGGGGTTTTGAGCAATTATGTAAGGGGTCTTGAGGCAGTGGAAAGTGATTAATTAACTTTCTAGGTAATATTAAGTATTGTGTATTTAGTTTTGGGTGAGTAGGTGGTTTTTCAGCTGAGATTTGAGTTAATGTACAGGCAGGGTTTCTTTGGCAATCGCAGGTAATGAATTCCAAATTTTTGGGCCTTTAATGTGCATTGCGTTTTTGCATAGTGTGAGATGGACGCGAGGAACATCGAAAAGTGATCTGTCTTGTGTTATGGTTATGTGTCCTGTTAAGGTTGGTAAGGAGAAGTTTGAGTGGTGGGATAATATTTGAGTTAAGTGTTTGTTACGCAACAATTGGGATTACCTTAGGCCTAATGCCTTGTCTAAGGGCAAAGGGTAAAAGTTACACAAAACACCTGTAAAACTAGGCCTCCCCAGTCTATCCCCATAGAAACAGCTGATATTAAACCATTGTTTAGTGCTCCAATGGGTGGGGTATCAGAAGGTTCACACCAAAAATTCCTAGTTAAGAAAATATAAATTTATTAGATTAACAATATATACACATTCCTATTTCTCTCATGGCTGAAACACCTAAAACCAGATTCATGAAGAGGCGGCAAACTGGGAAGGGGTCGGTGTAAAATAAACAGAGGGTATGGAGGCGTCGGTTCCTAGCGTCTGCAGCGGACCCCACACCTACCCTACTCTTCTGCCGAAACCATGTTATCCCAAATTCAACAGCTCTCACTTGACCAACCAAGCCTTGACCACATCAGAGCCCCAGAGAGCCTGCTGGTACACATTAGAACAGCCCACAGCGTGAACTTCCCAACTGGAGAAGTACAAAAACTTAGCTCAAATACACTGCTCTTGGCCACCATCTCCACGCCATGCTGCCTCCATGTGTCTCTGTTTACCCGCTACTCCAGCCAACACCCTCTCACAGTTGGAAAATACATCCCTAGCTGGATTTCCTTAATTCACAGCTTAAACTTACAGTATTCACCAAAAGCACAGCATATTTCTAAAATTATCGTTTACATTTATCTCAAGGTTTATACATTATTATTACTATTTTTTTCTAATTACATGAAATTTATGGCACACTCTCCAATTATCTACATATTTAAGTATCTTTTCATGTCATGCAGAAACCTGCATAACAGTGTTCTATGTATGTAATAGGCACAGTAAAAAGTATGGATATCTTGTATGGTGAGTAAGTTTAGACTTTTGAATATTGGTGGAGTAAGTTGTCTGGAGTGGGAATTATCATTCTGACTGCAGCCTTTTAAAATAGCTTTTACGGAAATCACTCGTCTCCTGTCAAAATAATTGGTGAAACATCAAACATATTAATACTTGAACAAATTTGTATAGTAATTTTGCTCCAACTGAAGTTAGAGGAAAACATAGAAACTCAATGTGTTATACAAGGAACGTACAGAACCCAGTACAAAAATATTATTTAATGTGATTGGGAAGTGTACTTCTAACAGTATAATTATTATTTTTTCCTTCAGGAGGTGGAGGTGTTAGTGAAGTCGTTGTCGATGCTGCCTGAGAGAACAAAGGTCGTGGACTACTCTCAGTGGTTCTGGATAATTTATGTCAAGTTTTATACTAAAGTTCCCAAACTCCTACAAGACAATTTTCTACTTTGGCAGATATTTACATGGCAGGTCTGTCCCAAATTACATCCTTCTATTAAATATGATAAAGTATTTCATGAGAACTATTACAATATTTCTTGAGAAAGATTAATTAATTAATTTAAAAGTGCAAATTTATTTTGCCGCGATTTCTTTAATTATTTCTTAATCCTGCTATTTCAGCAACTATGATCAACTATGTGAAGTAATTCATTCAATATCATTAATATTACTATATTCTGGTTTACATATAAATATTTAACCCCATAGTTATCACTTTTTCATTATTCACAATAGAATGAATGTTCCAGGGTAATGTTCCAGGGTAATGTTCCAGGGTAATGTTCCAGGGTAATGTTCCAGGGTAATGTTAACATACTTGTCACAAAGCCATCAGTACTCTAAATGATATTCATATAACGACTATGTTCTTATGTAAATTAAAAAACAATTACTACACTAAAGTGTCCTGTGGCTTGTGTAGTCGCTCACTCAGCTCACACACTAAGGTCCGGGGTTCGATCACCGGCCAGGTGGAAACGTTGAGCATGTTTCCTTACACCTGCCCCTCTGTTCACCTAGCAGTAAGTAGCTACCTGGGTATTAGCCGACTGTTGTGGGTCGCATCCTGGGGGGTAGCAGTATACCTTAGATAGGCCTGTATAATTGATGTGTTAAAAAAAAAGTTAGATTAAATAAACAAACCGAGGCAAATCGATATTAAGTATATGAGATTTACAATAATCTGAAATTAAATTCTTCGTGAATGACACATATATATAAAGAATGACCAAATTTAACTTCATTACAAATTTGTGCGACATTCTGCGTTATTATTGTGGCATTCGTTAAGACAGAAGTGGACTTGAGTTATGCAGTCTAGACAAACCTTTCACGAATCATGTATCGAAAGATATACTTATGTCTGATGTTTGATTTTCTTAAAAGTATTATTGTTTGACTTGGGGAATATCATTTATACTTGACTTGACTTGGGGAATATCATATATGTTTGACTTGACTTGGGGAATATCATTTATTTTTGACTTCAGTTGGGGAATATCATATATGTTTGACTTGACTTGGGGAATATCATTAATTTTTGACTTGACTTGGGGAATATCATACATTTTTGACTTTGGGATTATCATATATTTTGACTTGACTTGGGGAATATCATTAATTTTTGACTTGACTTGGGGAATATCATTCATTTTTGACTTTGGGATTATCATATATTTTGACTTGACTTGGGGAATATCATTTATTTTTGACTTGGGGAATATCATATATTTTGACTTGACTTGGGGATTATCATTTATTTTTTACTTGACTTGGGGAATACCATTTATGTTTGACTTGACTTGGGGAATATCATTTATTATTGACTCTTTGGGGAATTTCATTGAAATCAATTATATTTAGCCCTATTTTTAATGATCCACTTCGACTGTACAATGTCAGAGGATTTAATCTACTATCACATACACTGTGTCCAGACACCTCAACAATCACATACACTGTGTACTGACACCTCAACAATCACATACATTGAATCTTGACACCTCAACAATCACATACACTGTGTCATTATACCTCAACAATCACATACACTGTGTCCTTATACCTCAACAATCACATACACTGTGTCCTGACACTTCAACAATCTCATACACTGTGTCTTGACACCTCACCAGTCACATACACTGTGTCCTGATACCTCAACAATCACATACACTGTGTCTTCACACCTCAACAATCACATACACTGTGTCCTGCCACCTCAACAATCACATACACTGTATCCTGACACCTCAACAATCACATATACTGTGTCCTGACACCTCAACAATCACATACACTGTGTCCTGATACCTCAACAATCACATACACTGTGTCTTCACACCTCAACAGTCACATACACTGTGTCCTGCCACCTCAACAATCACATACACTGTATCCTGACACCTCAACAATCACATACACTGTGTCCTGACACCTCAACAATCACATACACTGTGTCCTGATACCTCAACAATCACATACACTGTATCCTGACACCTCAACAATCATATACACTGTGTCCTGACACCTCAACAATCACATACACTGTGTCCTGTTACCTCAACAATCACATACACTGTGTCCTGACACCTCAACAATCATATACACTGTGTCCTGACACCTCAACAATCACATACACTGTGTCTTGACACCTCAACAATCACATACACTGTGTCCTGATACTTAACAATCACATACACTGTGTCCTGACACCTCAACAATCACATACACTGTGTTCTGCTACCTCAACAATCACATACACTGTATCCTGACACCTCAACAATCACATACACTGTGTTCTGCTACCTCAACAATCACATACACTGTGTGCTGACACCTCAACAATCACATACACTGTGTCCTGACACCTCAACAATCCCATACACTGTGTCCTGACACCTCAACAATCACATACACTGTGTCCTGACACCTCAACAATCACATACACTGTGTCCTGAAACCTCAACAATCACATACACTGTGTTGTGACTAACAACACTGTTTTAACTCAGATATGGTGCGCAATCTGCGGGTTTCTTATACTAGCGTCGACAATGCTGACTTTAACATGGAATTCTACAACTGGAGAGCAAAGAAACGCGGATCACATACTAACACCTGTTACTATTGTTTTGAAGACAGCTGTTTATGTGGGTAAGTCTGCTTTATTTAGGTCAAGTTTTATGTTGAGAACAATAAAACATTGTCTAGATTATGTATGCCAGAATTTAAGTATTAAATCACCATTAATGAAAGATGTAATAACTTTTCTCTGAACAATAAAATTACAAGAGAGTAATTACACAGATGAATCACAGTGCCCACAGCCAGAAGGATGAATATTATAGCATTGGAAAAATCCCATAAGCATTGATTTTGTAATAGCCTGAACGAAATTAACATGACAGTAATTAAAAAATCGATCATATTCCACTATGACATCAATAACTTTACTCACATAAATATATTGTGAGATTTGTAGAAGTCTATGGCAGTTATAGGGTAGCCTTCCAAGGGACAACGTGTTCAATTAAATTCACCAGAAAACGGTAACATTTACAGGGAAGACTTCTAAAAGTTATGTAAAGGAAACGGGGCTCATTAAAATAAACTCATTTAAAGGGGAAGGCATCTCCAATAACAAGAAAGATGGCCACAGATATTCAACCCACATAATTCTGAGGCAAACTCTGGTTCAAAGGAGATGGGGCTGGATAACATCTCTCCTTGTGTCCTGAGAGAGGGAGCAAAGGCGCTCTGTGTACCACTAACAACAATCTTCAACACATCTATCGAAACAGGGCGACTACCCGAGGTATGGAAGACAGCCAATCTTAAACTACAGACCAGTGTTGCTGACATATAATGTATGAAAAATCAAGAAGATTATCAGAAGAAGAGTGGTGGACCACCTAGAAAAGAATGAGCTGATAAATGACAACCAACAGGGATTCAGAGACGTGAAATCCTGTGTCACGAACCTTCTAGAGTTCTATGACAGGGTGACAGCAGTAAGACAAGAGAGAGAGGGGTGGGTAGATTGCATTTTCTTGGACTGCATAAAGGCTTTTGACACAGTTCTACACAAGATATTAGTGCAAAAGCTGGAGGACCAGGCAGGGATAATAGAGAAAGCATGGATCAGAGAATACCTGTCAGGAAAGCAACAGCGAGTCATGGTATGTGATGAGATGTCAGAGTGAGCGCCTGCGATGAGCAGGGTTCCACTGGGGTCATTCCTAGGACCAGTGCTGTTTCTGTACGTATAAGATAACGACTTGATGGAAGGAATAGACTCAGAAGTGTTCCTGTTTGCAGACGATGTGAAGTTAATGAGGTGAATTCAGTCAGAGAAGAAGACAGATCTACAGAGGGATCTGGACAGGCTGCAGGGCTGGTCCACCAACTGGCTCCTGGAGTTCAACCTCACCAAGTGCAAAATCATGAAGATCGGGAAAGGACAAAGAAGACAGCAGACAGAGTAATGTCTAGCCCTTTTACTGTCGGAGACCCCTTTCTGAAACTGTCATTCTATGTCGGGAAATATTCGAAAAAAAAAAAAAATTCTTACCAAAATGTTAGGATTATTTTGCTGATTGTTTTAAGCCTAAAATTTTTTTTTTGCCATCAGTACTTACCGAGATATGGAGGCGTAAAGTTGGCACAATTTGAGCTGCGTATGGCAACATCGGCGAATTCCGCTGACTCGGTAAACTTCTGTTTACTTCTATTCGTAGATTTCTTGTTTTTTTCACTATTTTCTTTTTTTATGTAACTTATGTGGCCTGTGAGACCACAGTAAGGTGCAATGTATATATATATACACTCGTTGTTTGCACCACAATAACTTCACAAACAATGGTATGTTTATATTGTTTACAAAACTTGTTTACACAAACAAACAACGACAAAAAATGTTCATTACTATTGTTCTATAATATATATACATATGTACACTCACTGAACACTTTCCTAGAACTCCTGCAGCTTGTGGAACTCTTTGAAACATGGATATATGCACAGTGGTATTTTACACTCCTCACACATAAAACGAGTGTCTCTGTGTGTTTGTGGGCGTTTTGTGGTATGTTTACAGACAAAACACCTCTTCTGAGCATTTTTCTTGAGAGTAGTAGCAGGCACTTGTATGGGGTAGTGATCACCAGGCCTCATACGAGAGGGCATGTGTTGATAATTTCGTGGGCGCTGGTCTATTGCAAGTGTTGCTCCTTGGTACTTGAATATTATTTGTCTGATGACTGACAAACAAAATTCACCATATTTGGGTTTGTTGTTGGTCTTCAACTTGTACATGTTATAAGCATTCAGCATGGAAATGTCAAGAAGATGGAAAAAGAGCTTTATGTACCACTTATAACTTTTGCGGACACAATCAGCAAACCCAATCTGCATGTCACATTTGTCCACTAAGCGCATATTGAGGTTGTAGTCCATCACAGCTGCAGGTTTTAGAATGGGTTCATTGGTCTCTCTATTCTGTCTTCCACTGTCTACCATTTCATGTCTGTGAACTGATGTCAACAATGTGACATCACGTTTGTCTTGCCACCGAAATGCCATGATATCATTGGCAGCAAACACCTGCACTTCACCTCTACGAGTGCCAGCGTCAAACCTAGGCATATGTTTACGATTTGCACGCACTGTGCCACACACGTCTGTCATGTTCACTCACAAGAAATCACTGAGTAAAGGGCTTGTGTACCAGTTATCAGTATATAATATATGCCCCTTACCAAAATATTGTTCCATCATTGTTCTAACCACATCACCAGAGATACCCAATAACTTCATGGTATCTCTCAATGTATTACTGCCAGTGTACACAATTAGATCCAGAACCAGACCACTTTTGCAATCACAAAGCACAAATAACTTTATACCAAAGCGTTTCCTCTTGCTTGGTATATACTGCTTGAACGACAGTCTGCCTTTGAACAAAATCAAAGACTCATCAATAACAAGCTTCCTGAAGGGATAAAAATACATACAGCACTTTTGTTTCAGGTACATGAACACATTCCTGATCTTATATAACCTGTCGTTTCTGTCAGGCCTTGTTTTGTCAGAGAAGTGAAGCATACGCAACAGTATCAAAAAACGATTCACTGGTATAATATCACTAAAACCTGGGGTTGAAATCAGGCGTTCTGTCGACCAGTATGTGGTGACAGTGTGCTTATAAACATGTGGCATAAGCATTATTGTGGCAAAGAACAAGTACATCTCTGCCACAGTTGTGTCCTTCCACTGGTGTAGCCGTGACCTTGGTGAAAGTATTGTGTTTGCCATGGTGTACTCATAGTATGTGTTGCTTTCCCTGACAATAATGTCCATCAGGGGTTCATCGAAGAATAACTGAAAGCATTCTAGTTCAGTAGCATTGTTCCCAAGTGTACACGATGGCCGTATTCCACTTTGTGCTTCATCAAAGTCATGGGGATTGGGAACTAAATTGTCACCTTGCTGCCAATCCCAGATGCGGTCTGTTGGTGGGTACTGGATATTGACAGGTGGTTGTGGTTGTGCTGGTTGTGGTTGTGCAGGTTGTGGCTGTGCAGGTTGTGGTTGTGCAGGTTGTGGAAGTGTGGGGGTGGTTGATGGTGGTTGTGCTGAGTTAGCAGCGTGGTGGCACATGACTCATGCCACCGCCAACACCACCACTACCACCACCTGCCCCACGCACATTACGCATCCCCATTGTAAAAATATCGTCTTCTTCACTATCAATTCGTGGTGTAGGGCCAAGAGATGTACTCCGAGATTTACTCCTTTTCCTTGGAATAGCATATGGCACACTACCAGAACGCATGTTGCGTCGTACATACTGCCGCTTCACTAGAACTGCTTTCAATAGCTTTGAAATCACTGTCATCATCACTTACACTACTCACATCAGAGTCTTCTACACGTTGAAATAGTTTCCTCTTCCCTCCTGGTACAGGTGAACGTGAATGAGACGGCCCAGCACCAGAGGTGGAAGGTTGTGGGTCATCTGGGTTTTCATCACTAATTATGTTATCCTGGGCACTGCTTTCGGTCACACCCTCTTGAAAACCATGGAATTAACTTTCACTGGCACTTCCATCGCTGTTAGAACTATCACTTGGGAAGAGAAGGACTCCAATTCGCCGGGGAGTGAGGTACTTCTTACCGCCAGGCATGGTGAACAAGGACTACAAACATGGCGCTCCCACAATGCACCACTGGGTCCCCGATTTTTTTCATACTGCGCACACCCACCACGCAGACCCATTCTCTCACATGTAGGCCTATCAGCTTTCTCCCGCTTCATTTGAAGCCGCTAGAATTTAGGCGTATAAATACGTCCGAAACATTGGCTCGTAAGACGTAAATATACGTCCAAAACAGTCAAAGGTCTATGGAGCCAAACACTACAAACCTCACTCAAGAAAGAGGATCTTGGAGTGTGTACAATACTAAGCACATCTCCTGAGGCACACATCAACCAAATAACTGCTGCAGCATACGGGCGCCTAGAGAACCTAAGAAGAGAATTCTGGCATCTCAGTAAGGAGTCGTTCCAGACCCTGTACACCGTGTACGTCAGGCCAATATTGGAGCATGCAGCTCCAGTTCAGTAAACTAGAGAAAGTGCAAAAGTTTTAAATAGACTAGTCCCGGAGTTAAGGGGCATGTCCAACGAGGAGAGGTTCAGGAAATCGACCTGACGACGCTGGAGGACAGAAGGGACAGGAAGGGGAGAGACATGATAACGACATATAAAATACAGAGAGGAATCGACAAGGTGGACAGAGACAGGATGTCCCAGAAATTTGACGCAGCAGCAAGGGGTCACAATTGGAAACTGAAGAGTCAGATGAGCCACAAGGATGTTAGGAAGTATTTCTTCACTCGTAGAGTTGTTAGGAAGTGGAAGAGTCTGGAAAGCGATGTAGTGGAGGCAGGTATCATACATAGATTTACGAAGTGATAAAATGAAGCTCATGGAACAGGGAGAGAGTGGACCTAGTGGCCATCAGTGAAGAGGCCGGGAGAGGAGCTGTGAATCGATCCCTGCAACTACAATTAGGTGAGTACACACACACACCTAACCAATCTGAAAAAATAATGAAATTCCAAGCTATTTCGTGGTTTCTCTCACTATGAAGGAATAGAAAAATAATAGAACAGGAGACTTATAGTACTGAGATTTCACCTCACATATGACCTAACATGCTGAGTGTGGGAGTGTAGTGAAGATTTGATTAGGTCACATGTCAAGTAAAAATTATAAGTGACATTTCAGGCATAGCTTAAATTCGTCCCAAATTATATTAATTATAAATTAATCTAATTTATTAAACCATAAAATAATATATTGATATCAATATAATTTTTTATGAAGCTTGATTTGATTATATATATCTCAAACATGGACTAGCTTGATACATCTTTTGCCCAGCCCTTTTAGGGCAGGGTAGGTGCCAAAGCTGGAGCTTGCTACCATCTGCAGCTCACAAGACTGCCATTCCCGTCAGCCTCCCTGGGGCGGGGAAGATGGCAGACCAGAGAGGCCTAGCTTCTCCCTACGAGCCTCGTGAGGGCGGGGAATGTGGCTAGGCCTGGGGACAATTGGTCCCAGACGATGAGGGGGTACTTGTACCTCCTCTCATGTGAGACATAGGTCTCAGACACTCCCACGACAGGGAGCCAAGGCCGGGTCACCATCTGGAAAAGACCCGGACCGGGAGAGTACCGGCGAATCTACAACAACAACAACAATCTGTCTCAGCCATTTGAAAATCAATTGAGTGATTATTATCTTTCACATGAATAGACAGAACATTAGAGTCTTGTCCAGTTCTAATCCGATATTTATGTTGTTGTAATCTTACTTCAACACCATTCCAATTTGACCGTAATGAACTTTCTTGTGTTTTTTTTTACAGGGAATCTTATAGATACATCAATCAGAATTTTGGGGATTATTCTTAATTTTTTTTTTTTACCGAGTCAAGATTTTTCAATACAACTTTGCTTGTTCTCTCATTTAAATCACTGTCACCACCTGTGTTGATTTTTTTGGAAGGAACATACAGTAGAGCACAACCTTGTAAAACAAATATTATATTTTAAATTCAGCCAAATGTTTCTATTGAGATTTGGGATATAAAATTTACATTTCCTAAACAGCTAAACGGAATTGCGTTAAAATAGGCAAGATATCAATTTGAAAGTTTATTAAACAAAATCTGTTTGATATGCATATTTCTTAAGTGGTCCCGTGTGGTCAATATGATACAGTAAAAATTTGGCAAATTAAAGGTAATAAAGCCTATTAAAAAATCAAATGATCAGGGTGAGGAATAATTTTTTTGTTTTCGTCCGATTTCTTTTATTTTTGGTGCACGTGAAGACGTGTTCATGAACATTATTCTCTGTAAGTTTCAATAAGATATCCCTAAAACCAACTGAAAAAAAAATATTTACTGAAAATTCCATGAAAATTCCATTTGAAAATTACCCTTGTCTAAATGGCACAACGAAAGGTGGATCTGAGACTTGGTTCTTATAAAACAATGCTTGTGCGATGTTTTTACAGAAGGTAATCTTGTAATTATATTTAGTTATTCTACAAAAAAATAAAGTTCCTCAGTTTTTTGCATTTGCAAAATATCTTGCCATTTACTCCAACACAAATCCCAAAATATTTGTACATGTTGCAAATACCTTCTGTCTCATTGTAAAACTATCATTGTTTTATGATTCCTGTTAATATTATTGCATTTACTTCAATAATAAATGGTATATTTCGTCCAATAAGTCAATAACTTACTTCCGAGATAGCAGGTGAAACATCTCCGGTCTCGGAAGTATATTTTTTCCTCGAAAATCGCTGTTGTTTTAGTGTTTGCTGGGGATCTAGTGTAGTTATCCCCTCCAAAATATCGTTTTCTCTTACTATAAATGTTACTCAGTGTCATAGAAGACGATATAGATGGAAGGGAAATAATTTTATTTCGATAACCTCAAATAGAGTCGCCATATTTTGGCCTATTTTATTAGTTCTAGTGCATATATTATGTTTATATGTCTTTTTTAGTGTTTATTAAGTCATATTAGCGTAATAATGAAAAAAATCTGACTAATAGGACGGTGTGGAGTTTTGAGACTCTCTGACCGCAGGTTCGAACCCCACCCGTGGTATGGTTTAATACACACACAACCCGCACATGGAATACTTCGAGACTGTCCTTCTTCCCACTATTGATGTACGTCCTTCACTCTGGCTCCGCTATGTCTCCGCTAAGTCTCTTCCAACCTTTTCTAGATGCTCTTAATAATCTTGCCCCTTCCATTAAGTTTAAAGCTGATTGGGAATCTAATTCTTTGCTTCCTTTCCTTGATGTTCATGTCCACCGCTCAGTTACAGGTTTTGCCTTCTCCGTGTACCGCAAGCCTATGCACAGTGGCATGTGCATTCATTACTTTTCTTATCATGCCTCCTCTGTCAAGAAAAGTGTTCTTATCTCCCTCTTTCTCCGTGCTCTCCGCATCTGTGATCCTCAGTTTCTTGAAGCAGAAATTTCCATTCTTCATAATTCATTTTCCCGCTTTCATTTCATTTTCCTCTGCTTTCTCTCGTGCTAAACGGACTTTCTTCTCTCCTAAACCCTCTACTCCTGAAAACTCTCCTGTCCTCTGCCTTCCCTACATCTCTGGTCTCTCTAATCTCAGCAACTCTCTCCGTTCCTTAGACATCAAACTTACCTTTCGTCAGACTAACACTCTTCGCACTAATCTAGTTCATACCTCCCCTCCCTCCACAGATTCTCCTGGTGTCTATTCTATTTCTTGCTCCTCCTGTCCTCTTCAGTACTTCGGAGAAACTGGCCGATCTCTTTCTGACAGACTCAAGGAGCACAAAAATAGTGTTAGGCTTGCCGACACTAATAATGCTAAGTAAAAGGACACAAATGCAACTAATGTGACATTTTAATGTGGCAACGTTTCGCTCTCCAGGAGCTTTCTCAAGCCGCTCCTGGAGAGCGAAACGTTGCCACAATAAAAGGTCACATTAGTTGCATTTGTGTCCTTTTACTTAACATATTGTCGGTAATTCTACCAATATACTTACACTAATAATGCTCTTTTCTGTCATGTCAGAGATCACAGTCATCCCATTGATTGGTCTTCTGCTAAAACTGTCTACCCTACGTCCAACTTTCATAGTCGCCGCCTGGTTGAATCCTCCCTTATACACAACTTTCCCTGTATGAATCTTAGCCCTGGCTTTGTCTCTGTTGATGCTTTCCTCTCTCATTACATTGTTAAATGCTCTAAACTTCAGAACACCCGTGACTTAACCTGATTCCTTCCCTATCTTCTCTTCCCCTTCTCCTTTTTTCTCCTATGGGTTTTCCTTTCTTTCTTTTCTTTTGCCTTGTATTTTCCTTCATTTTATTCGCTTTTCTTCCCTCTCGTACCACCCTTGCGGGCCGCTAGCCTCATTGCAGTGCTCCTTCCCATATGACTGTCTCCTCTACTACCATTACTACTACTACTACTTCCACTACTCCATCATTACCCCTCTCTTGTACCCTCCCCTGTCTGCCTGCCTATAAATACCCTTCCTCTGTCTCTGTGTGTTAGTGTGACTTTGTAAATGGTCCAAGTCGAGCCGAAACGTCGTCGTAAGCTCCTCTCTTTTATATGTGCGGGTTGTGTGTGTATTGTTCCAGTCACGGTATTGTGCCTTTTTTGTTAATTTTGGTATGGTTTGTTTGCAATCGTGTCATTACGATTTCATGAGTCATGTTGACGGCTTTGAGGGGACTTGAACTAGAGTTCGTCACAGCCATGCTAGCGGGAGATTCGTCTGTAAAAACTTGCATTTGTGGACACAGTGGTGCCTATGGTAACCTTCCTATGGTGTAGAAATATACCTAGTTGAATGAATCTTATTGAAGCTAGCTGGCCCAGTGGCTTACGTGACGGTCTGGAGTTTCGTGAGTCATAGGAGTCTTCAGAGCAGGAATGTTCCCAGCGTTCCTGATTGACTGGCACTCTTCGTATATTGTTGTTGAAGTTCAGACTCTCAGGTAAGGACCCACTAGGGGCGAGGGGCAAGTGGGGACAGAAGAAGAATAGCCGGTGAGAGGAAGAGCTGAAGTAGAAGAGAAAGAGTCAGGACTAAACCCAACAGTCTAACTACTGGCAATCTTCGTATAAACCCCGCCCACACTCATATGATGCCAAATAGTCAATTCTACCATTAGAATGAATAATGCAAGAAATAACAATAAAAAAACTGATAAAAAAACGGAAAAAATAACGGGATGCGAGCAGTCATGTTGGTGGCGCAGATGCCACCATACATGATATAAATGGCTGTAATTCCTTGTAGAAACGCCGTAGGACATTGATTCTGGTACTATTGTGTTGCCATAGAGTTGGACTATTTTTATATACCAATAACTAAATTTTCATATTTTTTCGATAATTTTTTCGCTCGTGAGCCGCGCGCGTCGGGAGTTGTTATGCCTCCATTAAAGAGCAGAAATGTCAGAATGTTGAAGCCAACCAAAATAGTCATTTTTCCAACGATTCCAAGTTTTTTATAAGTATTGCCATAATGGAAAATCTGCACCTACACATTCTAATAGGCTATTATTTTCTTATACGATTAATCAGCCCTTAATTATGGAAACCCTTCTCAAGAGGCGTAGTTAAGATACTTTACATGGAAAAAAATAAATCTTACCAAAGTGATATCGACCACTGATATTTTGAACCTGTTTCAAAATGAGACTCTGTAAGTTATTGTACGGAAGCCAAAACCTGGAATACTTACAGTTCATTGCAGTGCCCGAGTAAGTCTGCAGTTGACAATTGTTGCATGATCCTCTCCCCAGTATCAAAGTCTTTAAGGTGATCGGATGTGGAGTTCTCAAGTTATATACCAAAGTTTAGAAAGCAAAAGTACAGTCACCTATTTAAAAGTGACCGTCTGGGGACACCTTATATAGTCCATTTATCCATCTCCAGAATTAAAAATTCTTTAGTTTTAATATAATTTATTGGTTAATCATTAAAAATTGTTCGTTGACCACAATAAACTTTAGGACCAAAGTTTTTCCAAAAGTTTAAAATACTATAGAATAAGTAAACAAACAAATGGTTAGTCAAAATAATTTTAACTTTATACATCCAATATTTTTTTCAGTCTGCTGGGGTGAGTGTTGAACGAATGGAATATAAATGTAATTCACTTGAGCGAGTCGGTTCAATAAATGACCTGTGAATGCACTTCACCTAAGAAGGAGTAATATTGATCTGTGTTGAAAAAAAAGAAGGAATAACACAGAAGTTAAATTGGCAGATATACCGATCACTAGTATTAAGTGGCTTTGTGACGCTTGGAGATACTCCCTGAAGCCTCTGGATTAATCAGGAAGACTGTGTCAGGAGACTCATTGAATGGGCAATGTCTTGTTATCCACCTCATATTCTGCAACATTGTTTGCAACTCTCGGGCGAAGAACTTCCCAGTGATTATAATAATAATATTTTGTAGAGTCATTCCTCTCACTAACACGACTGAAATGGAGGGAGAAGAGAAAACAATAAACACTTCAACTGAAAGAGATGAGAAAAAGTCAGAAATAACAATTACGGAAACTGAGATGACCAAGAGAAGCTAAAGATGAGAAAAATAAAGAAGCCGATGATAGAAAGTCGGAATCGATTACAAGAACAGCGGCGCAGGACATTCCATGTCTGAGGTGTTGTGGGACTGTCTTACTCTCTCTCAGGTGTTGTGGGACTGTCTTACTCTCTCTCAGGTGTTGTGGGACTGTCTTACTCTCTCTCAGGTGTTGTGGGACTGTCTTACTCTCTCTCAGGTGTTGTGGGACTGTCTTACTCTCTCTCTCAGGTGTTGTGGGACTGTCTTACTCTTCTTTCAGGTGTTGTGGACTGTCTACTTCTCAGGTGTTGTGGGACTGTCTTACTCTCTCTCAGGTGTTGTGGGACTGTCTTACTCTCTCTCAGGTGTTGTGGGACTGTCTTACTCTCTCTCAGGTGTTGTGGGACTGTCTTACTCTCTCTCAGGTGTTGTGGGACTGTCTTATCTCTCAGGTGTTGTGGACTGTCTTATCTTCAGGTGTTGTGGGACTGTCTTACTCTCTCTCAGGTGTTGTGGGACTGTCTTACTCTCTCTCTCAGGTGTTGTGGGACTGTCTTACTCTCTCTCAGGTGTTGTGGGACTGTCTTACTCTCTCTCTCAGGTGTTGTGGGACTGTCTTACTCTCTCTCAGGTGTTGTGGGACTGTCTTACTCTCTCTCAGGTGTTGTGGGACTGTTTCTCTCAGTTGGGACTGTCTCTCTCTCAGGTGTTGTGGGACTGTCTTACTCTCTCTCAGGTGTTGTGGGACTGTCTTACTCTCTCTCAGGTGTTGTGGGACTGTCTTACTCTCTCTCAGGTGTTGTGGGACTGTCTTACTCTCTCTCAGGTGTTGTGGGACTGTCTTACTCTCTCTCAGGTGTTGTGGGACTGTCTTACTCTCTCTCAGGTGTTGTGGGACTGTCTTACTCTCTCTCAGGTGTTGTGGGACTGTCTTACTCTCTCTCAGGTGTTGTGGGACTGTCTTACTCTCTCTCAGGTGTTGTGGGACTGTCTTACTCTCTCTCAGGTGTTGTGGGACTGTCTTACTCTCTCTCAGGTGTTGTGGGACTGTCTTACTCTCTCTCAGGTGTTGTGGGACTGTCTTACTCTCTCTCAGGTGTTGTGGGACTGTCTTACTCTCTCAGGTGTTGTGGGACTGTCTTACTCCCTCTCAGGTGTTGTGGGACTGTCTTACTCTCTCTCAAGTGTTGTGGGACTGTCTTACTCTCTCTCAGGTGTTGTGGGACTGTCTTACTCCCTCTCAGGTGTTGTGGGACTGTCTTACTCTCTCTCAAGTGTTGTGGGACTGTCTTACTCTCTCTCAGGTGTTGTGGGACTGTCTTACACTCTCTCAGGTGTTGTGGGACTGTCTTACTCTCTCAAGTGTTGTGGGACTGTCTTACTCTCTCTCAGGTGTTGTGGGACTGTCTTACACTCTCTCAGGTGTTGTGGGACTGTCTTACACTCTCTCAGGTGTTGTTGGACTGTCTTACTCTCTCTCAGGTGTTGTGGGACTGTCTTACTCTCTCTCTCAGGTGTTGTGGGACTGTCTTACTCTCTCTCAGGTGTTGTGGGACTGTCTTACACTCTCTCAGGTGTTGTGGGACTGTCTTACTCTCTCTCAGGTGTTGTGGGACTGTCTTACTCTCTCTCAGGTGTTGTGGGACTGTCTTACTCTCTCTCAGGTGTTGTGGGACTGTCTTACTCTCTCTCAGGTGTTGTGGGACTGTCTTACTCTCTCTCAGGTGTTGTGGGACTGTCTTACTCTCTCAGGTGTTGTGGGACTGTCTTACTCTCTCTCAGGTGTTGTGGGACTGTCTTACTCTCTCTCAGGTGTTGTGGGACTGTCTTACTCTCTCTCAGGTGTTGTGGGACTGTCTTACTCTCTCTCAGGTGTTGTGGGACTGTCTTACTTCTCTCAGGTGTTGTGGGACTGTCTTACTCTCTCTCAGGTGTTGTGGGACTGTCTTACTCTCTCTCTCAGGTGTTGTGGGACTGTCTTACTCTCTCTCAGGTGTTGTGGGACTGTCTTACTCCCTCTCAGGTGTTGTGGGACTGTCTTACTCTCTCTCAAGTGTTGTGGGACTGTCTTACTCTCTCTCAGGTGTTGTGGGACTGTCTTACACTCTCTCAGGTGTTGTGGGACTGTCTTACTCTCTCAGGTGTTGTGGGACTGTCTTACTCTCTCAGGTGTTGTGGGACTGTCTTACTCTCTCTCAGGTGTTGTGGGACTGTCTTACTCTCTCTCAGGTGTTGTGGGACTGTCTTACTCCCTCTCAGGTGTTGTGGGACTGTCTTACTTCTCTCAAGTGTTGTGGGACTGTCTTACTCTCTCTAGGTGTTGTGGGACTGTCTTACACTCTCTCAGGTGTTGTGGGACTGTCTTACTCTCTCAAGTGTTGTGGGACTGTCTTACTCTCTCTCAGGTGTTGTGGGACTGTCTTACACTCTCTCAGGTGTTGTGGGACTGTCTTACACTCTCTCAGGTGTTGTGGGACTGTCTTACTCTCTCAGGTGTTGTGGGACTGTCTTACTCTCTCTCAGGTGTTGTGGGACTGTCTTACTCTCTCTCAGGTGTTGTGGGACTGTCTTACTCTCTCATGTTGCAATGAATAACATCACTTTCCCATACTGTTTATATTGCCTCTCAGGGAAAAATGTATCACGGTTTTCTCGGTACAGCTTGACCACAACACGCACGTAAAAATCGATAGTCTTTCACTTTGATACCATAACATTCGCTCCACATGTTTTAATATCCTCAGACAACACCTATATGATGTTTGGTCAAAAATATATAGAAGTGCTGAGGTTGTGGTAAGTTTCTTAACCATTATCTGTGTATTCTTTATATGACTGACCTAAATCTAATTTAAAAAAAAAATATTTTTGGATGGCTACAACATGAAATTCAGTGATGACCTTTCTCCTTGTTGACTATACATCTTTCATCCTTGGGAACTTACTCGAACTTATTCTTCTTTCTTTGTGTTAAGACTACGCAAGGTCATTGTGTAGCACTTGTTGATGCAGGTCCCTCATTTTAAACCTCAACCGAAAAACTTTTTTTCAAAATACTATAAACAAACGCTAGAAAATATAATGAGCTATAACACGTTAAGCAGCAAATAGTTTTACCCTAAAAAATAAACTAAATGTCTCATCACATTTTTATCACAAGACAAAAATACTGAAAAGAATTTTGCATAGACTTTACTAATTACTGCTGAGGATGTTCAATATTAAGAACAAGAGAAGTGCCCACAAATGTTCCCCTGTTAATGTAAGTATGTCAGCCCAAATGTTGAAAACAAAAGGTCGGTTGACTAGCAAATAAATAGACCTGAAATATTCAACTTTATTTTCACTTACACAAATTACTCTTCACATTATGTGACATAGCATCAAGCATCATGTAAACAATCTCTCAAACAAATGACCTTGACCCTACCAACACCTCATTTGCTTCTCTTTCACGGTCCGAAGACATTATGAACATAGCAGACCAACTTTTAGCCCTGGTACAAAGCGAAATTTGAAATGTTTCACACCTGGCACCTCAGCCTGACCTATTTAACCTGAGTCGCAATTTTGACGACGTATTATTCAAAAATATCCGTGCAGATGTGTGAGGTCAGACACGGCTTGTGTACGCTTTCATATTATATCTTCTTCGCCTATTCACACATCTCTCTTCCATGATCTCTTACATCTCTCCTCCATGATCTCTTACATCTCTCCTCCATGATCTCTTACATCTCTCCTCCATGATCTCTTACATCTCTCCTCCATGATCTCTTACATCTCTCCTCCATGATCTCTTACATCTCTCCTCCATGATCTCTTACATCTCTCCTCCATGATCTCTTACATCTCTCCTCCATGATCTCTTACATCTCTCCTCCATGATCTCTTACATCTCTCCTCCATGATCTCTTACATCTCTCCTCCATGATCTCTTACATCTCTCCTCCATGATCTCTTACATCTCTCCTCCATGATCTCTTACATCTCTCCTCCATGATCTCTTACATCTCTCCTCCATGATCTCTTACATTCATCATCACTGACAATGGCCTCCACGTTTCTGATTTAGTTTACTTTAATATCGATTAACATTTTGATTGAATTAATTTTAATGTTTTTCATAAAACCTAATTTATATTGTGCATTTTTTAATGAAAAATATGTAAAATATCATGTATTGGGTTGCGTAGATTAAAATTACGATTGAAAATAAAAGTTATTTTAGGTTTATTAAAAATATTTTATTAATTAAACAATGTTTCTTAATAAATCTCGAAAACACATTGCTGGTTTCTACAATAAAGTTTAGGAAACTGATGTATCTCAACTTGGTGTTATAATAACAGTGTATAATAAGTGATTATTTTACAGGTTGTAAGCAGCAGCCTGAGAACACAGCAGGTAGACTGGTGCTAATATCAACATGGCTGGTGGTCATAGTTTTAGCAACAACTTACTCTGGCAACCTGACTGCTTTCCTCTCTATTCCTCGAGTTGAGAAATTGCCTCAGACGGTCAGGGAAATGATTGATATGGGATATGCCTTGTCTATCAGCTATGGTTACTCCCAATATGAAGCACTGAAGGTTAAGATCATATGGAGTTTTTCTATGAAAAGTAATTTACTTTTAAATTAAAATGCCTGGATCAAAAATCTTATTTAACAATCACAAATATGTTGCAGAAAATATATTCGAAATATCACAGTGAAGGAAAATTTAATTTTATATTATAGTTGAGGTCTTACTGCATTTAATTAAACGATAAGAAATATAAAATTAACTAAATGTGTTCTGGTACTCTGAGATCAATTACTGGACATCGTTTCAGTTCATCACATGGTTGGATGGTTGGTGGTGTTGCACATATGTGTTGCTTATGTTGTCACACCTGCATGTCATACCTACTCTTATTTTGCCTTGCATTGTTTTGGATAACTTGGCCATTGAAAAGGATCAAAATCTGGTTGAAAGAGTTGAGTCAGTGTTTGAATACATGATGATCTGAAGGGTTTCTTTCACACCGTCTTAAATGAAGATGGAAGGAAAGTTTAGGTCGGTGAAAGCTTGTTGTGTCTGAACATTCTTCGTCTGAAAACGTGGGTGTTGCAAATGTAATATACTCTCAAGAATAAGCCAGTGGTGACGTCTTCTGTAATCTTATTATTTTCACTTGAATGGCCAGTCGTTTTTGTTTGAGGGTTTTATGTAGACTTTTAATCCTAAGACATTGTTTAAACCTGTAGGAGTTATTGAGCGCAGGTAAAAATGGGAGGAGGCGTTGTAATCACTCCCACAAGTTTTGACATACATAACCTGCAAAATAAGTCAACGAAGTTGAACTGTCAATCCACCTCACATGAAGAGGCACCACAAGATTGTTTTCCATTCCTTGAGGCTCTCACCGAGCGTCTACAGGTGAAGCACTTTCTTCTGAATAATGTACGGGGCATGTAATAAGTTAGGGCTGTGCAGACACAATTGTGGTCGATTCTGAACAGTATTTGGAAAATGTATCTTCTGGTGGTCAGCTTCACGTACAGTGCTAATGTGTTTTCCTCAAGGGCAAACAATCCCTTGATGTTAGGGTTTGTAAGTCACATGGTAATTTTGTTAATCAAACTGTTTTCTGTGAAATAATTGAATATTATCTCTTCTGATCATAAAACAGTCTCAGTGTTTAATTTTATATGGTTAAAACGGTTCAGTCAGCCCAAAGTTCTCTTCGGTGTCCTTAACATCTGTGTGCCCTCAAAACCATTCTTACAAGCTTGTATTATGTACACTAGGCATATATAAAACTTACTTAGATACTTCCTTAAAACTGATCAAAATAATTTAGAGAAAGGTATGGATTGATTCTATACTGTGTAGGTCTCAATTGGCATTCTCTAAATATTCTTTTTTGGCAAAACTTGAAATACTGTTCTTGTTAATAATTTCTTTTAAATTAAAGATGTCTTTTCTGATTCCCTTTATTAAATCATCATTAATATTTAACTGCATTATCAGATTATGCTGCTCTCTTCTCTATTTCAACCACGAGTATTAAGGTATAAGGAACTGAGATTATGGAATAAGGGGATACCTCCCTCACGTCGTGCAGAGAACAAAATGATTAATTTAAACTGAGTGTTATAGACTGTAAGTTTGTATTCGAAGGTAAATATTCCAATAACAAGGTATTGTTATGGGAAACTCTCTCTATAAAGCCCTGGACTTGGTCCAGCATTACCAAACCACGGATGTTAATTATCAACATGCCGAGGATCAACTAAAGGATGCTTTTGGCAACACAGACGAAATAAAGGTGGCTATGTTTTATTGATTGGCCGATCTTGAGGTTTGCCGTCATGACCGTCAGAGCTTAGAAAAGTTCCGAATTGAAGTTATGTGCTTGACAAATAGATTTATATGAGTGGGGTAGTGCAGAATGGATGAATAGTCAGTTGATTCAGAGGAAATTGGCTAGCACTACAGTACATGAGTTACATCTGATGTATAGGAGTAACCGGTTCACGATACAACAGATTGTTGAGGGGTTGGGCGATCTCGTGTCTCACCTGAGTATAGGTCAGGGGAAGAGATTACCCGCCAGGGTGAAATCGTTCGACCGCTCCGGACACTCGAGAGATAGAACTAAAGCACCCCCGGTTAGGGTTGGCACTTATTATGCCCAGGACAAGTCCTCAACCAAAGGGGCCAAGGGGGAAACCACTAAGACGGTCAGCACGAGACCGTGTGTGTTCTGCGAAGGGAAGCATGCTATTTCAGGGTGCTCGAGTTTCACCACCTATGACCAAAGGAGCCAGCGACAAAGGGAGTTGAAACTCTGTTTCAAGTGTTGTGGAGAACACTTTGCCCGGGACTGTGGCACCCAGCTCAGTGAGTGTCGAGGTTGTCGGAAGGGTAAACACCACAGTGCGTTGTGTCCTAAGGATACCAGAATAGCCCAGGCTAAGATGATCCAGCCCCAAGAGAAGGCGGAGAGCAGTGATGAGTCCGAGGTAGTGGTGAGCGTGGTGAGGACGACACAGGGGACTAGTTCTGGTGAATGGTTTCAAGGTTCTGTGGCCCTGCCCACGGTGATGGCAGTGGTTGTGAATGGGAAGAGGTTCGAAACAACCCATTTGTTTTTTGACACTGGGGCTCAAAGATCCTTCATAACGGAGACTCTAGTGGCTAAGTTGAAGTTGAAGTCCGAGGGTAAGACTGACGTGAAAGTGGAAGTGTTTGGTGGACCGGTTCCGCACAGGTCTTATCCTGTTGCAAATGTCACAGTTAGATTAGACGGGCATCACAGGAATATCTCAGCCTTGATAGTGAAGAGGCTGCCCGATATCATTACCACCAAATGCCTGGCCGCGGCAGTCAAACGTTTGAGGGAGTTAGGTGTGAAGCTGGCGGAACCGGGTATTACTACTGACAACGTCAGCGATGTGGGAATTTTGGTAGGAGGGGATTACGTAGACGAATTCGTGTCTACAAGAATATTCATCAAGGAAGGTATCGGCCTGTACAGGACTCCAGAGAGGTATATTGTAGGAGGCCAATTTCCCTGCCACGCCTGGGAATGGGGACTCCGGTACCACAGCAACCGAGGCCGTGCTAGTGATGCGAATTGAGCTGCGTGAAGATCTATCGGAAACCCAAGTCGGTATAGTCGACAGTGAACCAGTCCATAAACTATGGGACCTGGATGTAGTAGGGATTAACGGTGACCAACCATCCCCTGAACACGAGGAAACTTATCAGGATTATTTGAACCATGTACAGTTCAAGGTCGGCCAGTACTGAGATCAAGTGTAATTGGTTTTACGAAGCTAGTGTAGACGATCCGGAGAAAACGATCTAGTTTCTTCATGATGAGAATAACTACGTCTTTGTGCCTAATGATTCAGCATTTATAGACAAACTTCTCGCTAAAGAATATGCCAACATCAAACTCCGAGCTGCCCCACCTAGGGCACCTAAAGTGCTCATTGTCATATATAACGTCAACAAGCACTTGAATCCTAAATATCTGGTGTCAGAGCAAGTTGCAAGCCCTCGTCGACTTCCTAACGATCTATTAGCTGAGTGGACTGGCCAGGGGACATTGCCACGCTATATTCACTCCCGTGCTGCCCTTAACTGGCGCTATAACACTGCATTGTACAGACCTCCTCAACGTCGATGTTATAAGTGTCAACGTTGGGGCCACATTGCCAGGAAATGCCCAGCTAAGTCACACTGGTGTGCAGTGTGTGCCAATGCTCATTCTTCTGAACGGTGTTATGATATGATCAAACAGCACCAGACTGTTGCTAAACGATGTGTCAATTGTAAGACTTCAGGAGTTACAGCAGCTCATGCTGACTGCAGTGTGAGGGCTGCCCACATCGCAGCTAACCACACCTCACCCTGCACCTCGCATTATGACCCCCCAGGCCTACCAGATACCTGGAGTCTGAATACTGGCTCATGCCTGCCCTCAGACAATGGGGTTGAGCACTTCACCTGGGAAGCACATCAACAGAGCTCCATCACTTCTGCTGTCAATGCCAGTCTAGCGGAGTCAGCTGACAGTCAGCCACCGAGCTCAGCTGACCGGGGCTTCACGTCTCCAGATGTTCCTAGTCTTGCTCGTGTGGTATGCAACCTGAAGTCCCACATAGGACTACTGGAGAGACAGCAATTTCTCCTGAAGCAACAACTTGAGCAGCACAAGGAAAGATGTGTAGAGCGTACCAATAGCAAGATTGTAACAAATTCTGAAAGCGAGTGTAAGGCTGTTGAACAAGGTGGTGGTGGTGTCCTTAATTACGGCAATGACGAACCCAACAGCTGTGTTGATAACTATAGTGAGCATCATGCTGAGAACAGTGTTGTCTCTGATGTTAATAATACACACACAACCCGCACATAAAAAGAGACTAATCCAAAAGGGTTCTTTCAAGTGTATAGGACGAAGGTGAGGGAAAAGGTAGGACCTCTGAAAATTGGGAATAAACAGCTGACGGATGACGAACTGGAAATGTGTTCTCTATTTAATGACTATTTTTTGTCAGTCTTTACACAAGAAGACGTAAATGAGATTCCAGAAATTAACAATTATTCAGTTCCTGAAGAATTCAAGTTAACTAATATTACTGTCACGAGGGACATGGTTATCAAACAGTTAGATAAACTGAAGCAAAATAAGTCCCCGGGACCCGACGAGTTGTTTTCCAGGGTACTTAAAGAATGCAAGATGGAACTTAGTCAGCCATTAACGAATGTGTTTAATACGTCCATTCTAACTGGTGTTGTGCCAGAGATGTGGAAGATAGCTAATGTAGTTCCTATATTCAAATCAGGGGATAAGTCAATTCCATCAAATTACCGTCCAATAAGCCTCACATTTATAGTAGGCAAATTATTAGAGTCAATTATAGCTGATATTAGAAGTCACCTTGAAGAACATAATTTGATTAATGAATCTCAGCATGGGTTCACGAGAGGTCGTTCCTGCCTGACAAATTTACTGACGTTTTTCAATAAAACATTTGAGGCAGTAGACAGTGATAAAGAATATGATATAGTTTACTTGGATTTTAGTAAGGCCTTCGATAGAGTACCTCAAAAGAGACTCTTAAGAAAGGTGGCAGCTCATGGTATAGGAGGTAAAGTTCTAGCATGGATAGAGGCATGGCTTACCAATAGAAAGCAGAGCAGAGAGTTTCCATTAATGGGGTCAAATCTGAATGGGGATTAGTCACTAGTGGCGTTCCACAAGGATCAGTTTTAGGCCCATTGTTGTTCATAATTTACATAAATGACCTTGATGAAGGAATTTCAAGTGACATGAGTAATTTTGCTGATTATACAAAAATAGGCCGTATAATTAATTCTGAGGAGGATACCAGTGAACTCCAGGAGGATTTGGACAAATTAATGTCTTGGTCTGAAAAGTGGCAGATGAAGTTCAATGTGGACAAGTGTAAGGTACTAGTCCATGGTAATGAAAATATCCCTCAAATTTATAAACTAGGTGAAGTAGAGCTTGATCATACAGAATGTGAAAAAGACTTGGGAGTCATTGTAAGCAAAAATCTAAGTGTGCCTAAGTGTGCGCAATAAGGCTAACAGATTACTTTCATTTATTTCAAGAAGTA
Organism: Cherax destructor; assembly: GCA_009830355.1. Classification (NCBI taxonomy): domain Eukaryota; kingdom Metazoa; phylum Arthropoda; class Malacostraca; order Decapoda; family Parastacidae; genus Cherax; species Cherax destructor. Next base: position 68,064 of record WNWK01005637.1, read on the forward strand.
TAAGCAACAGAAGTCCAAAAGTTATTTTACAGCTCTATACATCACTAGTGAGACCTCATTTGGATTATGCAGCTCAGTTTTGGTCTCCTTACTACAGAATGGATATAGATTCATTGGAGAACATACAAAGAAAAATGACTAAAATGATTTACAGTATAAGAAATCTCCCGTATAAAGATAGACTTAGAGCGTTGAATCTCCACTCTCTGGAGAGACGTAGAATGAGGGGAGATATCATCGAGGTGTACAAGTGGATGATGGGCATAAACAAAGGAGATATTAATAAAATACTGAGGATATCGAAACAAGTAAGAACCAGAAATAAAGGATTTAAATTGGATAAATTTAGATTTAGAAAGGACATAGGCAAGTACTGGTTTTCGAACAGAGTTGTAGATGCGTGGAACAATCTTCCGAGTAGGTTGATAGAGGCTAGGACCTTGGGTGGCTTTAAAAAGAGATTGGACAAATATATGAGTGGGAGGGGCTGGGTTTGATTGGTGTCGTGAGTACTGGAGTAAATTCTTAGGTAGTGGTGGTGGTTTTGGTAAGGACGTGCCTTGTTTGGGCCAGTAGGCCTTCTGCAGTGTTCCTCCATTCATATGTTCTTAAACTTATCTAATTTGAATCCATTATTGCGGGTTCTGTCTTGGAGAGATATCCTCAAGACCTTATGTATATCCCATTTGTAAATACCCATTTTCCATTTGTATATCTCGATCATGTCTCCCCTCATTCTTCGTCTTACAAGTGAATGTAATTTAAGGGTCCTCAATCTATCTTCATGCGGAAGATTTCTAATGCTATGTATTAATTTAGTCATTCTATGCTGAATGTTTTCTAACGAATTTATATCCATTCTGAAATATGGAGACCAGAAATGAGCTGCGTAATCTAGATGAGGCCATACTAATGATGTATAAAGCCGTAATATAACCTCTGGACTTCTGTTGCTTCTACTTCTTGATATAAATCCCAGTAATCTGTTAGCCTTATTACGTATGCTTAGGCATTGCTGTCTTGGTTTAAGGTTGCTGCTTACCATAACCCCCAAGTCTTTTTCGCAATCTGTATGGCTAAGTTCTACGTTATTTAACTTATAAGTGCTTGGGTTATGGACACTACCGAGCTTCAGAGCCTTGCATTTATCTACATTGAACTGCATCTGCCACTTTTCTGACCAGGAATTTAGTTTGTCTAAATCCTCCTGAAGTTCTATGACATCTACGTTTGAATCAATTATCCTTCCTATCTTCGTGTCATCGGCGAATTTGCTCATATCACTAGTAATTCCCTCATCAAGGTCATTGATATATATTATAAATAACAATGGGCCTAAGACTGATCCCTGTGGAACACCACTTGTTACAAGTCCCCATTCGGATTTAACCCCATTTATGCACACTCTCTGCTTCCTATTGGTGAGCCATGACTCGATCCATGACAGCACTTTTTCCCCAATGCCATGAGCTGCCACTTTCTTTAACAGTCTCTGGTGCGGTACTCTATCAAAAGCCTTACTAAAGTCTAAATAAACAATATCGAATTCTTTATCGTGATCAACAGCCTCAAAAGCTTTACTGAAGAAGGTTAATAAATTAGATAGGCAGGAACGGCCCCTCGTGAATCCATGCTGGGTATCATTAATCAAATTATGCTTATCCAGATGGTTTCTTATAATATCAGTTATAATTGACAGTAGTAATTTGCCTACAATTGAGGTCAGACTTATTGGGCGGTAATTTGACGGTAGTGACTTGTCCCCTGCTTTAAAAATAGGAATTACATTAGCCATCTTATACATATCAGACACTACACCTGTTTGAAGAGATAAATTAAAAAATATTAGTTAATGGTTCACAAAGTTTCATTTTGCACTCCTTAAGAACCTTTGAAAAAAGTTCATCAGGTCCAGGGGATTTATTTTGCTTCAGTCAGTCCACCTGTTTGTTTACCATATACCTAATGACTGCGATATTATATAATATATTTTTTTTATAAAGAATAATTACTGGGATATTGTTAGTGTCTTCCTGTGTGAAAACCGAGTGATAATAATTATTAAAAATCGAGCACACTTCATTCTCATTGTCAGTAAAGTGCCCAGAGTTATTTTTAAGGATAAGAGACAACATAATAAGTGTCAGGGGTCCAAGAATGTTCAACTGCCTCCAAGCATACATAAGGGGATTACCAATAGTCCCCTGGCTGTCTTCAAGCAGGCACTGGACAAGCACCTAAAGTCAGTACCTGACCATCCGGGCTGTGGATCGTACGTCGGTTTGCGAGCGGCCAACAGTAACAGCCTGGTTGATCAGGCACTGATACATAATGAGGCCTGGTCTCAGACCAAGCCGCGGGGGCGTTGACCCCCGGAACCTTCTCCAGGTATATAAAGGGAATAAATGCTCTTTGGGCAACGTGTATAGTTGAACATTGAGACACATATGCAACACTTGGATATCTTTATTGAGGAAACGTTTCGCCACACAGTGGCTTCATCAGTCCAATACAAAGTAGAAAGGTGTAAGGAGAGGAGGAGTTTGAGCTAATCTGTCCCTCAGCCTGGAATCGATGTGTTCAATCCATCAATCTTGTAGGAAGTACAGCATAGGGCCGTAGAAGTGGCTTATATACTGTAGTCAGGTGAGTGGAAGCAGGAGGAGGCGGGATCACAGTGGGACCATCCACTAGTGTAAGTAGGTCTTCATCCAAAGGTTGGACAACTATTCAAGAATTCCATGTATCAAGTTCCCATGATGTTGCAGTGTCAAACAGATGTGATAAATGGTTTAGTAAACCATTTATCACCTTTCTGCTTTGTATTGGACTGATGAAGCCACTGTGTGGCGAAACGTTTCCTTAATAAATATTCTCATATGTTGCATAAGTGTCTCAATGTTCAATTTGTCGGTATTCTAAACCATTTATCACAGAGTGTATAGTGTTTGGAAAACTTTCATATTGATAGCTCTCTTTGGTACCCTGGTCCACAGATGATAGGTGATTTCTAGCCCCAAAGTAATCTGTTAAGCTAAAATCTGGGACTGTCACTGAATTATCCCTACTATCAACTTGTGCCAAGTTTATCTGTAATCTCTAATTGTATCCTTGTTAGCCAGAACCAAATCAAGCAGGTTATTTCCCCCTCACAAACTGCCCCAAAATGCAGTCGTGAATTACCTCCAGGAAGTCTCAAGATTCCAAGTCAATGAATTCCAATGTATTTGATTAAAGTTAAAGTCTCTTAGAATTACTACGTTATTGTGCCATGTCGCCTTAACAATTTCCTCCCAAAGTAGACTCCTGAGGTCCCTATTCAAGTTTGGGGGACTTAAAATCACACATGGAATTCATTTTTTATGCCCTTCCGAAAATTCTACCTAGACTGTGTATGCATTCTTTCAGTTTTAATATTCACATTTATGTATCAGTATAAGTGTTGCTAACATATATCGCCACCCCGCCCCCCTTATCGTATCTTCTATCATCGTCGAATAACTTTAAATCCTCATTGCGACATTCAAGTCACATTCAGAATTCCTGATTCTTCATATCAAACCACGTTTCATTTATGGTAAATACGTCAGTGTTACCCGCACTTGCAACTAATCTTAAATCGTCCATCTTGTTTCTATTAATGTTAGAGCATCTTCCTTACAGTGTTTATACAGCCACCAGTTAACAATACTTCACTTGAAGTCATTGAATTGTATTTATAATGCCACTGGTTGGTGAAACGTCTACAATTAAAGACACCCAGATGTTGCACACCCTACACTCCTCCCTCGCACCTACACCACACCCTCCCCACCATTCATGTACACACCCTACACTCCTCCCTCGCACCTACACCACACCCTCCCCACCATTCATGTACACACCCTACACTCCTCCCTCGCACCTACACCACACCCTCCCCACCATTCATGTACACACCCTACACTCCTCGCTCGCACCTACACCACACCCTCATAAAAACATAAGAAAGGAAGAACACTGCAGCAGGCTGTTTGGAACATACTAGGCAGGTCCTTCACAATCTATCCCACTAACAGAATATTTGCTCAACACGATATTCAATTCAACCCAACAAATAAGCTTTGATAATTCTATTTACTCATGTAGAAGTCCTACTCAAATCCAACCCCTTTCACTCAAGCATTTATCCAACGTAAATTTGAAATTTCAGAAGGTCCTAGCTTCAATAACTCTATTAGGCAGAATGTTCCACTCATCAACTACCCTATTTCCAAACCAATACTTTCCTATATCCTTTCTAAATCTAAACTTATATAATTTGAATCTATTATTGCGGGTTCTCTCTTGGAGAGATATCCTCATGACCTTATTTATATCCCCTTTGTTAATACTCATTTTCCACTTGTATACCTCGATCATGTCTCCCCTCATCGTCTTACAAGTGAATGTAATTTAAGGGTCTTCAATCTTTCTTCATTTGGAAGATTTCTAATGCTACGCTGAATGTTTTCTAACGAATTTATATCCATGCTATAATATGGAGACCAGAACTGAGCTGCGTAATCTAGGTGAGGCCTTACTAATGATGTATAAAGCTGTAGTATAACCTCTGGACTTCTGTTGCTTACACTTCTTGATATAAATCCCAGTAACCAGTTTGCCTTATTATGTACGCTTAGGCATTACTGTTTTGGTTTAAGGTTGCTGCTTACCATAACCCCCAAGTCCTTTTCGCAATCTGTATGCCTAAGTTCTACATTATTTAACTTATAAGTGCTAGGGTTATGAACACTCCCGAGCTTCAGAACCTTGCATTTATCTACAATAAACTGCATCTGCCACTTTTCTGACCAGGAATTGAGTTTGTCTAAATCCTCCTGAAGTTCCCTGACATTTACGTTTGAATCAATTATACTACCTATCTTCGTGTCATTCGCTGCCCGACCTTGGTCGCGAGCAGGTGTGCTGGCATGGGTCTCTGGTGGACAGTGGCCACAACCTTTAGGTACAAAATGGCGGCGATGTACCGGAGGCGGATAAACACTGTGTGTATTGAAGTGCTGGTTGGAGCTATCTACCCACCATACTTCGAGACGCTTATGGAATACCCAAGGAAGATTTATATGGCATATCGCTAAATGGAGCCACTAGGGTATTTGTGAAATTTGTGACCAGTGGAGCATATGAACGAGTGGTTGACGCTTATCAGGAAAAGCGAATGGTCGATAGTGAAGGCTTGGAGGTGAGGTTACGGGATGTTTCGGCAATGTATGTTTGGATCAGAATACGTAAATTGCCATTTGAGGCCGATGCAGTTGATGTGAAGAGGGTCTTTCAGGCATATGGTGTGATACTTGCAGCTAACATCGGGAGGTGGACCCAGGGGGCCTATACACACACAACCCGCACATATAAAAGAGAGGAGCTTACGACGACGTTTCGGCCCGACTTGGACCATTTACAAAGTCACACTAACACACAGAGACACAGTGTGACTTTGTAAATGGTCCAAGTCAGAATCGTCGTAAGCTCCTCTCTTTATATGTGCGGGTTGTGTGTGTATTGTTCCAGTCACGGTATTGTGCCTTTTTTGTTATTCAGGGGGCCTATGCTGGTATGCCAGAAGGGTCGTTCAGTCTCAAGATGACATTGAGGAGACCAATATCATCGTATGTTCTCCTGCCGGACTTCCGTACGCAAGTCTATGTAACGTACGTGGGTCAGGTGCGAACGTGTAGGCTATGTGGGCAGCCGGGGCATATGGCTATGGCATGTGACCGACGGGGGCCACCATGCAGGAACAAGGGGAGACGACATTGATGGATGAGGACGTACATCAACAGGAGCCAGCAGCTAAGGGTGAGCTGATTAGTACTGGCAAGTGGAGTGACGTCGTGGAGGAAGAGGCAGAGGGGGTTGTATCACTGCCACCGGTGACACAGCCGGATGAGGACCGTGGCTCCCTGGATCGTGATGTGCAGGGGGAGGATGACGTATTGGTTAACTTATCTGGACCTCTCTTGGAAGATTTGCAGAGGATGCTAGATAGCCCGGCGCTGGTGGCGGACGACTATGTGGAGGGTACCTTACCGAAGTTGGTGGCAAGGCCAGGTGAAGTGCTGAATGGGCGTGTAAGTAAGGAGGCAGGTGATGGTATGGATGATCAGGTGCAGGTGTGTGTGGTTGAGGCAGAGGTACATAGGGGCGTGTCGGATGTGAGTGGTGAGGAAGCAGGCGAGGTCATGGAGGTAGCGGAGGGATCTTGCAAGAGATCCAGTGGATCAGTGGAGGATGACGTGTTGACGTCAGCTCAGAAAACCGGCAAGAAAGTATGGGCGGATGTGGCTAAAGGCGGGGTTAAGGGTAAAGTCATGGGCGGAGAGGGAGGGGGTTATGGTGGGGGAGGACTAGTGATGAAGCTAGGTGGGTCTAGATTGGTGAAGCATCGTGGGAAGCCTCCAATGAAACCTTCAAGTGTCTCTGTATGAACGTTAATGGCCTTCGGGCAGAGGTTAAACGGTGGAAGCAACTTTAAGGAGAGAGGGGATTGACGTATGCATCTTACAGGAACACAATTTTAAGTGTGGTAGGGAATTGTTGCTTAAGGGTTATAATTTATACACGGGGAGTACAGTGAATCTCAAGGGTGGGGTGTTGGTGGGAATTAGGGAGACCAGCCCTTTTAGTATGAGGTATTGGGAGGAGGTGGGGGATGGGAGGATTGTGAGGGTTGATGGGGTATGGGGAGACATACCTGTTAGTTTTATTGGGATTTATATGCCTGCTACTAATGTACGGAGTGTGAAGGAAGCTTTTGTGCGTGATTTTTTAGTTTATGCTTTAAGGGGCTTGCCTGAGGTGGTAATAATAGCTGGTGATTGGAACTGTATTATTCGGAAGCGTGATGTAGAGCCTCGAGGCTCGGGATGTGAACTTGCAGTTTTGAGGGATGTGTTGGGGGCGGTGGGAGTCAAAGATGTGGTTGTGGGAAGGGATGCTTTTGTGGAGCATATATTTTTTAGGAGAGGATATGTGGCACTACTAGATAGGGTTTATGTAGCATCAGGTATAAGTGTAGGAGACGTGTGTCTTCTCGATGTTGGGTTCTCTGATAACCGTGGTGTAGTGGCGGTGTTTTAGCTGGGATGGGGCTGTCAAGATATATCCAGGTCATTGGAAATTGAATGTTCGTTTGTTACAGAGGGATGGGGATAGGGGTGCTTTTGCAGACTGGTGGGGGAGGGTGTGGGGAAGGGGCAGAGGGCTAAGGGATGAGGTGAGGTGGTGGTCTTTACAGGCGAAGGAGGCAGTGAGGGATTATTATCGGAGGGCCGGGGTAGAGGAGGCGGGTTATAGGTATGGTTTGCAACGTTACTTAGAAAGTCAGCTTAGGGCTTGTTATGTAGGGGGAGGGGGAGGAGGTGGGCATCAGGCAGAAATTAGTATGCTACATGGGAAGTTAAGGGACATACAAAATGATAGATTCCATGCGGTCAGGGTCAGGTGTCAATTGAATGAGGTTTTATGGGGAGATAGGCCCTCGGGCACTGTTTTGAGGAGGTTTAGGAAAAGGAGGAAGGGTATGATTATCTCGTCGTTGAAGGTCGAAGAAGACCTGGGAGGGTATCAGAAAGGGCAGGTGTTAAGTACAACTGTTGGCATGTGTGGGTATACGGGATGTTGGTTTCAGCAAAAGTTTAGGAGAGTGGATGGGAGTGAAGCAAGTCGAAGGATCATTTTGGAGGGGATACAGGAACGTCTGGGGGAGGAGGATAGGACATATATCAGAGGCAGAAGTATGGCAGGCGGTGCAGGGATTAAGGTTAGGAAAGGCGCCTGGGGTGGATAGCTTACCGGGAGATTTTTATGTGTTACACTGGGAGGTGTTAAAGGATGTTTTAGTGCAGATCTTTAATCAAATGAAGGATAGGGGATATATGGAGGAGGAGCATAGGACTGGGGTGGTAGTGATGGTACCGAAGGGAAAGGAAGGTGATAGGATGAAGGGCTATAGAGCTATAACGTTGTTATGCTCGGATTATAAGATCTTTGTGAAAATACTGGCGAATCGAATAAAGAGGGTGTTGGAGAAAGTTTTAGATGATGGGCAACATGGTGTGCCGGGGCGAAGCATAAGGACTGGGCATAGGAGAATTAGGAAGTTTGTGGATAACAATAGGGAAGGAGGGGTGCTAGGTTTAGACTGGGAGACTGCATACGATAGCGTAGATAGGGAATTTTTGTTTGGGGTTTTGTTGGGGTTGGGGTTTGGGGAAGAAATCGTGGGGTGGGTTAGAACTTTATATGACCGGGCGTTGGCAAGGGTTCAGGTAAATGGGAAGTTGGGGGTTCAGGTGAGTTATGAAAGGGGTTTGCGGCAGGGTTGTCCTCTGTCGCAAATCCTGTTTGGGTGTATGCAGGACCCTTTCTATAGATTGGTTAGGGAAGGGGTTTGGGATGGGGAGGTGGGAAAGGGTTGTGAGTCAGGCATAGTGGGATATGTCGATGATACAACCGTCCTGGTGGGTAGTAGTGAGGGCTTATTACATGTGAATAGGATTGTGGGTATTTTTGGGGAAGCGACAGGTATGAGGGTAAATAGGGGTAAGTCAAGTTTGTTGGAAGTAGGTGCATGGGTGGGAGGGACGTTGGACAGTAGGGGCGGTTGGAAGTGCGTCGATAGGATTAAAATTTGCGGGGTGATATTCAGTCATGATAGGGAATTGGCAAGAGAATTGAATTCGGTGGACGTGGTGGACAGAGCTATAGATAGATTGGGAGGCATTAGGTCTACAGAAGTAACACTGTTGCAATGGGCGGTGGTGGTAAATGTTTTAGTATATAGCAAAATATGGTTTGTTGCTGCCGTATATCCTCTCCGGGAGTGTGATGTAGAGAGGTTGCTTGGGAGGGTTTTTCGTTATATTTGGAGTCATGAGAGGCATTGGTTAGGTAGGGAGGTGGTGACTACTGGGTTGGGGTTGGGGGGGTTGGGGTTTATACCGCTACGTAACAGGCTTCAAAGTATTTTTGTTAAGCAAGAATATGTGGTAGGTGGGGGTACAGGGGGCAGGAGGGTGAATGGGGTCATGCAGGAGGTACGTAGGTGGTGGAGGGGTAGGGATATGTTGAGATGTGAGGCTATATTGAGGTTCCTCCTTGTTGTTAGGGAGCCTGGGAGGTTAAAGTAGGCGTTTTGGATAGAGTGAGGGGGGAGGGGAGGTGTGGTGCAGGGTGCAGGTATTTATCCAATGTATAATTGGAAGTTAATGTGGCGTTGGATGAAGAAGTTGCGAATACCACCAAGAGTGCATGAAACAGGTTATAGGTTTTTATTGGGTATTTTAGCGACGCGTGCACAGTTGTTTAGAATGGGCATCATTAGGGATGGGTTGTGTGGACCATGTGGGGTCCTGGACACGGCGTATCATACTCTGTATTTCTGTGATACGTTGGTGGGGGTCAGGGAGTGGTTTAGTGGGGTATTAAGGAGGAAGGGGCAGGGGGTTTGATGACCCTGAGGGCTTTGTGTTTGGATGGGGGGGCTTTTCCAGAGGACGTTGGTAGGGCGGTAGTTTACTTGGTGGGTAATGCGGGAGGCTCCCGGAGCACAGTGTATCCGAGCGTTGGCAGCAGGTATATATAGGTCTAAGTGTAGAAATCAGGTTATATATGCGGGGACATGGTGTAAAGCTTTCTCTCAGGGTTATAGGGAATTGACTATAGGTATTCTGTTGGGGGGTGAGGGGGGAGGGGGGGAGGTACCTCATTAAAGGGCTGGTCGAAAAAGGGGGGAATGGTAAGGGGTGTCTGGACAGGGGGGATACGACGGGTGACATGGCTAGGGTTATGTGCATTCTCTCCGGTGTCACCTGATAGGGCGTCAACACGTGTCGTCCAGCAGCCAGTGGTAGGAGGACAGGTGGACATATATTGTAATGTGTGGTGATGTTGCAAGTTTTGCAGTCAGATGGACTATTGCGACTTAGAACGATCATTATGTTGTACTTTTGTTGGTCACACATAATTACTGGCTTAATGGTTATAGGTTGGAGTATTAGGGAAGACAGGTGTTTAGGGTGAGGTTGGATGTTTTTGTACTCAAGTGAGTGTTTTGTGTTATTTTGGCCTCAGCGTGAATTGGCGTGAATGTGCGTGTCTCAGTCCATAGGACGACAGGTTACAGGTGTTTCATAACATGTTTAATTTGTAGATTGTATACGGTGTAGGGTACCGCGTCACGGCACTTACATATTTAGGTAGTTTTCTTTTCTGTTTAGTTTGAGGACATCCTTAGGTTATGTCTATTCCTTAGTCTTAAGATAATTATACTGTTTTGAATTTATGAGGTACTTTGTGTTGTACCGTCATGTTACTTTTGTATTATCACTGTTTTGATTAATAAAATATATATATAAAAAAAAATCCCTCATCAAGGTCATTGATATATATTATAAACAACAACGGGCCTAAGACTGATCCCTGTGGAACACCACTTGTTACAGATCCCCACTCGGATTTAACCCCATTTATGCACACTCTCTGCTTCCTATTGGTGAGCCATGACTCGATCCATGACAGCACTTTTCCCAATGCCATGAGCTGCTACTTTTTTTAACAGTCTCTAGTGAGGTACCCAATCAAAAGCCTTACTAAAGTCAAAATAGACAATATCAATTTTTTTATCGTGATCAACAGCCTCAAAAGCTTTACTGAAGAAGGTTAATAAATTAGATAGGCAGGAACGGCCCCTCGTGAATCCATGCAGAGTATCATTAATCAAATTATGGTTATCTAGATTGCTTCTTATAATATCAGCTATAATTGTCTCTAGTAATTTATCTACAATTGAGGTCAGGCTTATTGGGCGGTAATTTGACTTTAGTGACTTGTCCCCTGCTTTAAAAATAGGAATTACTTTAGCCATCTTCCACATATCAGACACTATACCTGTTTGAAAAGATAAATTGAAAATATTAGTTAACGGTTCTCAGAATTTCATTTTGCATTCCTTAAGAACCCTTGCAAAAAGCTCATCAGGACTCGGCTATTTATTTTGTTTCAGTCAGTCTACTTGTTTTATAACCATTTCGCTAGTGACTGTGATATTACATAATTTATCTTCTTCAGGGCCACTAAAACAATTAATTACTGGGATAATATTAGTGTCTTCCTGTGTGAAAACCGAGAGAAAATAATTATTAAAAATACAGCACATATCATTCTCCTTGTTAGTAAGATGACCAGAGTTATTTTTAAGGGGACCTATCTTATCTCTAACTTTTGTTCTATAAACCTGGAAAAAACTTTTTGGGTTAGTTTTTGAATCCCTAGCAATTTTAATATCATAGTCCCGTTTAGCTTTTCTTATCCCCTTTTTATCGTCCCTCTTAATGTCAGTATTCTGATTTATAAGATGACCCTCACCTCTTTTGATGCGCCTATAAATTTCTTTCTTCTGCCCTAAAAGATATTTGAGCTTTTTATTCATCCATTTTGGGTCATTTCTACCATTCATGTACACACTCTACACTCCTCCTTTGCACCTACACTACACCCTTCCCACCATTCATGTACACACCCAACACTCCTCCCTCACACCTTCAGCACTCCCTCCACACCATTCATGTCGACACCCTACACTCTTCCCTCGCACATACACCACACCCTCCACACCTCCCACATCATTGCAACAAGTTTCTATAGTTTTCTATACCCGAGCAATTCCCGCATCCCTCCAGAACAATCCCATATATTTTCAATATAATTTTTCTCTTTTGCACAATCCATTTTCCCTCTGATAAACCTACGATTCCAAAATATTCCCAAGCAATTCTGATTTGCTCTCATTCCTCTACACACTTTTTTTCCACACACTAATTATCATACCTACTGCCCTGTGTTATACCTTATTCACTTCATTAACAATTTTCTTCAGCAGCTCACTTACCCTCCTCGTCCTCTCATAAATCACACTCCTAGATAACCCCAACAAACATGCGGCACACTACTACATTCCTATAACCCACAATTATCTCTCCCAAACAATTCCCCGTCACACACTTTCACATCTTTCTTACATTATGATAACTTACATTTCCTTCTTATACTTATACAACTCTCCTACAATTATGCAACACTCCTACACTCATGCAACACTCCTACAATTATGCAACACTCCTACACTCATGCAACTCTCCTAAAATTATGCAACACTCCTACACTCATGCAACACTCCTACAATTATGCAACACTCCTACACTCATGCAACTCTCCTACAATTATGCAACACTCCTACACTCATGCAACTCTCCTACAATTATGCAACACTCCTACACTCATGCAACACTCCTACAATTATGCAACACTCCTACACTCATGCAACTCTCCTACAATTATGCAACACTCCTACACTCATGCAACTCTCCTACAATTATGCAACACTCCTACACTCATGCAACACTCCTAAAATTATGCAACACTCCTACACTCATGCAACACTCCTACAATTATGCAACACTCCTACACTCATGCAACTCTCCTACAATTATGCAACACTCTTACACTCATGCAACACTCCTACACTCATGCATTTCTCCTACAATCATGCAACACTCCTACACTCATGCAACATTCCTACACTCATGCAACATTCGTACACTCATGCAACACTCCTACACTCATGCAACACTCCTACACTCATGCCACACTCCTACACTCGTGCAACACTCCTACACTCATGCAACTCTCCAACACTCATGCAACATTCCTACACTCATGCAACACTCCTACACCCATGCAACACTCCTACACTCATGCAACACTCCTACACTCATGCAACACTCCTACAATTATGCAACACTCCTACACTCATGCAACTCTCCTACAATTATGCAACACTCCTACACTCATGCAACTCTCCTACAATTATGCAACACTCCTACACTCATGCAACTCTCCTACAATTATGCAACACTCCTACACTCATGCAACTCTCCTACAATTATGCAACACTCATACACTCATGCAACACTCCTACAATTATGCAACACTCCTACACTCATGCAACTCTCCTACAATTATGCAACACTCCTACACTCATGCAACTCTCCTACAATTATGCAACACTCCTACACTCATGCAACACTCCTAACAATTATGCAACACTCCTACACTCATGCAACCTCCTACAATTATGCAACACTCCTACACTCATGCAACACTCTACACTATGCAATCTCCTACTCTGCAACACTCCTACACTCATGCAACACTCCTACACTCATGCATTTCTCATGCAACTCTACAATCATGCAACACTCCTACACTCATGCAACACCCTATTTCACACTACACTCATGCAACATTCTCACACTCATGCAACACTCCTACACTCATGCAACACTCCTACACTCATGCCACACTCCTACACTCGTGCAACACTCCTACACTCATGCAACTCTCCAACACTCATGCAACATTCCTACACTCATGCAACACTCCTACACCCATGCAACACTCCTACACTCATGCAACACTCCCTCCTACAACTTTCCTACACTCATGCAACATTCCTACACTCATGCAACACTCCTGCACTTATGCAACACTCTTACACCCATGCAGCACTCCTACACTCATGCAACACTCCTGCACTCATGCAGCTCTCCTACACTCATGCAGCACTCCTACACTCATGCAACACTCCTACACTCATGCAACTCTCCTACACCTTTGCAACTCTTTCCCACATTCTGATACTTACTTTCAAGCCTGTTCAACACAGCCAACATTGACGTCTTACTCCCACAATTCCGTCCCACCTCTCAACAACTTACTCCCACAATTCCGTCCCACCTCTCTACAACATACTCTCACAATTCCCTCCCACCTCTCAACAACTTACTCCCACAATTCCGTCCCACCTCTCTACAACTTACTCCCACAATTCCCTCCCACCTCTCAACAACTTACTCCCACAATTCCGTCCCACCTCTCTACAACTTACTCCCACAATTCCCTCCCACCGCTCAACAACTTACTCCCACAATTCCGTCCCACCTCTCTACAACTTACTCCAACACTCGTAAAAATAGAAGGGGGTACACAGGGAATAAGGGTGCATCGCTTGGAAAGAAATATATCTTTTATTTAAAATGCCTTGTGGTTTAGGTAAGTAACTTTTGAAAGTTGAGGAAGTAATTAAGCATCTGATATATTTGACCCTAATTTAATTATATATTTAAGTTGTTAGTTTACTTCATTTTTTAATTGTGCAATTTTCGTTTTCTTACAAATTGTTAATATATTCTCTGAATTACCTACGGTGTCACTTTATATGTTCTATAAAACGTATTTTTTAATATTTTAAGTGAAGCAGTGAAATTAGTCTAATGAAAAACACTTTAAAGATGTGAAAAATTATTATAAATTCTTGGCTGGTGGTGCAGACATCTGCCAACAAGGACCATCAATACCTGTTTCATCATGCAGTGATTCGTCACGACACGTCTACCCTCCCTGATGATGAGTACATCCAGATGGCACTCACACAACGAGTCTCTCTCATAGGTCAGTCCACATGACTCTCATTCACTGTATTTCTCACAGGTCAGGCAGTAGGACTCATAGATCAGTTCGGTTGACTAACACAATACATCTCTATATTAAGATTATTATCATAAGGATGAGGCCTGTGACCTGGTCGTAATGGGTTTGAAGCATAAGGGTTCCTTCACCAGATGTATATACAATAATGTACACTTATGTACACTATGTACAGGAGCTGAATATAAGTGTACCACACAGTGACAAAGGGCAAAGACAGAAGCCAGAGAGAAAGCACTGTGCTTCAACCAGCTAGATTCAAGTCTGGCAAATGCTGACTGTGAGTGAACCACGTCGCCTCAGCATTTGGCAGGCTCGCCTGTGATTGGACAATGAACCAAGGTGCTGATTTAACGAGGGGTAGCCTAAAAAAATCGTTAAACCCTTAGCACCCGGTTTGCTGGTTGGGAGGCAGCCTATATGGGTGGGTGTACATACGCCAAATAAAGGTAACATACTTTTTGCATGCCACCCCCAAAAAAAAAAGCTCTAAGGGCCAGGACTAGGCTTCCACCTCCATGGGTAGAGTGCCATTATGGCACTGAACAATTATCCAATTCATTAGATAGGGCTAAACTTTTCTCGAGACTTAAAGTCAAACTCTATCCTAGAGTGAGAAAGTGGACAGTAGGGTTAACGTTGGTTCAAGGCACCTGTGGACGGTAGCAGAATGTTCCCTCACCAAACTCCCCCAACAACAATATTAAAACACATTTTATTTAAACAAAAGAGGGAAGAAAAAAGCTAATCTACCTATATAGTCCCTAACACATCCTAACCTGAATTTAAATGCGGGAAAGGGAATCAGCCAGCTTATTATCCTTGCCGGCAATATGTATAATTTTTATGTTATAGGGTTGCAGCCTGAGACTTCATCTCATAAGACGTGTGTTGTGGTCTTTCATTTAGTTGAGGTAGACCAGAGGATTGTGATCGCTGTAGACTGTGACCACTTGGGACGACTGCCCCACGTAGACCTCAAAATTTCCAATGCAAGCAAGAGAGCGTGGGTTTCTTTCTCAATTGTGGCGTAGGCCCTCTGGTGAGGTTGATACTTGGCAGAGAAGTAAGCAACAGGATGCAACCACTTTTCCCTAGATTTTTATAGGATTACTGCCCCTACCCCTGACTCACACGCATCAACCTGTAATGTAAAGGGTTTTTAAAAATCAGGAGACAGGAGAACGGGTGCGGTACAAAGTAAATATTTGGCTTTGTTAAACGATTCCGTGCAATCTGGGTTCCATTGGAATTTTTGTTTATGACTGGTAAGAGAGGTTAGGGGGCTATAACATCTGCAAAATTCTAACAGAACTGTCTGTAAAACCTTATGATCTCTAAGAAACGTTGGAAGGATTTTCTATTATGAGGTACTGGGTAATTTTTAATGGCAAGGATTTTAGCAAATTTAGTGGCCACTCTACCACTATCTGGTCATAGACCGAGCCGCAAGGGCATTGACCCCGGAACCCTCTCCAGGTATAGTCCAGGTATACCTACTTCATGGCCCATAAAAGTAGATTGACCAAAATATGACTTACATAAATTTACAGTCAACTGGAAACTCTGAAATTTCTCAAAGAGAACTTTACGTCTGGATACATGTTGGTCCATGTATCGGCCACCACTACGATATCATCTTGATAAGCTGCTGTGCCTTCAAGTTCTTTAATAGCCTGATGGATCAGCTTTTGAAACGGTGCCGGTGAGTTCCAAATCCCGAATGGGGTTACTGTGCATTGATTATGACCTGGAATTACGAAAAGCAGAGATTTCCTTCGCCTCTTCTGTCAGAGGTACCTTATAGTCACCTTTAAGAAGGTCGAGTTTAGACACAAAAGTAGCCTTATCCACAAAGTCTACTTTATCATCTAAACGTGGCAGAGGGTAAACATCTTGAATAGTGACTTCATTCACCTTCAGGTCGTGTGTACACATTCGAAAACCTACATCAGACTTCTTAACAAGGATGCACAGTGAAGCTTGTGGACTAGATGACTCCTCCACTAATCCGTGTTCTAACAAAAATGCTGCTGAAGTAGCCTCTGTTTTTCAGAATTAGCTCTGTAGGGGGAGAGTTTAATAGGTTTAGAGTTTCCAATATTTACATCATGATATCCTAGTGCATATTTTTTTGGGACATCCGAAAATATGTCAGGGTAAGATTGTAAGAGTGCAGTTAAACTTATTACTTGATTCTTAGACAGCCCCAACATTAAAGGGCTAGGGTCCTTGAGGAGGACAGAATTGGGAACCTTTACTTGAATTTCGGGAATAGGGTGCAAGGAGTCAGGGTCGTCTACAGAGGCAGAGAACAGAGTCATTACTGTGACTTTATTTTGACAATTAACTATTTTAATATTATTTATGTGGTAGGTTTTACTCTTTGAGGGTTTATCAATGAGGGCTACCACATAATTTACATCAGATAGTTTATTTACAATTTTCATAGGTCCCGTAAATCTAGCTTTTAAGGTGTGGCCAGGTATAGGTTCCTGCACCAACACTTTGTCTCCTGGATTGAAAGAACGAAACTCTGAGTTTCTGTCATACCTCTGTTTCATAGTGTTTTGAGCAATTTTTAAGTTAGCCTTAGCCAACTGACGTTCCACCTGCAACCTTGAAGAATGGTTAAAGTGTTGTGCCGGCGTCTTATCCCATCCATCCTTCCTTGAGCACTCGCAGAGGATCTCGTATGTTGTGCCCAAAGATTATCTCAAACAGACTGTACCCTGTGGACTCCTGCACAGTTTCTCTCATTGCGAACAGCAACAGAGGAAGTGATTTATCCCAGTCTGTAGGGAAATGCATGTAAAAAGTTCTCATCATTGTTTTTAATGTTTGACGAAATCTTTCCAAGGCGCCTTGGGACTGAGGATGATAGACAGTGGATAATTTATGAATTATTCCTACCCTAGTTAAAGCTTCCCTAAACGATTTGTCGGTAAAAGTAGTACCCTGGTCACTCTAGTTAGACTTAGGAATGCCAAAATAGGATATAAGTTTAGTTAAGAATGACTTTGGTATCGATACTGCGCATTGGGACTGCTTCTGGATGCATTGAAGCTTTGTCCATAATAGTGAACAAATACTGGTTTCCAGACTTGGACTTAGGTAATGGACCCACACAATGAATGATTAACTCTGCAAAAAGTTCTCCATCTGCAGGTATGGGATGGAGTGGTGCAGGTTTAATGGGGTGCCCAGGTTTTCCTACTTGCTGACATTCTCTACAACAGCGGATGTAATTCTTCACATCTTGCCTTATTTTCGGCCAGTAAAATTCTTTTAGTATTCTATACAAGGTTTTGGTAATTCCTAAGTGTCCTCCTAACGAAGAGTTGTGGGCTATATTTAAAATTTGTGAGATAAACTTTTTAGGAACTACCAATCTATCCGTTTTGGCTTCCCTCTACCTCCTTACCAGTCTCTGTGTAGATCAATAAATTGTTTTTAATTTTATATTTGACTGGGTGATTTGAGTGGGATTCACCCATGGCTGCCTGAAAAGCGAAATTCAAGGAAGGAAGGATCTTTTCGTTGTTCTTCCTGAAAGGACAGTCCCTCAGGCAAGAAGACATAGATATCTGGCAATCCTGCAACCCTGGAATAGGAAGGCTTGATCTGGGTCTGTTCATTAAATTTACGAGACCCTGGTGAGTTTTCCTCGTAAAACGAATTATCTACTCCTAGATCAGAGTTGTCCAAGGATAGGTCAGCATTCTCGACAGACATCCCTTGGGATTTTGCCCGAGTTATGGCCAACATCGGAGAATTAATTATTATAGGTTCTAGACACTGTGGAATTAAGAATATTATTACCCACTAATAACACAGCATCTTTCATAGGAAATCCTTCAGAAACACCTACTGTCAAATATCCAGTGTAATATTTACTCTGCACGTAAATTCTTTGTAAAGGGACAGAAAATACTGCTCCTCCAAGTGCTTGTAAAAGAACTGATGAGTGTAATGACGTTTATTTCAAAGTGGGGAAGTACTCCCTCTCTTATAAGGCAACAATAAGCTCAGGTATCCCTAAAAGTTATTACCTCCGTTTTCTTTTCATTCTCTTGAAGGGAGATGTGGCATGTACTGTAGTATGTGGCCATACCACACTCTACTTCTTTCTGGTTCCTCTCAAAAGGGAGGATATTAATTTTACTTACACGTTGGAGCCTAAATGGGCAATTTGGCTTAACATAGCTGGGGTTTGTGGCAACGAAAACGATGTTACCTCGTGTTTTCCTTTGGTCCCCTGCTGATTTTGTGGTTGGCGTCAGTCGGTGTACTGACATTGTTGTTCACTGTGTTGAGCATGAGTTTGATGTCGCTCACCAGCTTGACAGTGAGTTTGATATCGTGGCTCACCAGGTCGGATGATCCACCATGCCCAGCCCTTTTAGGGCAGGGTAGGTGCCAACGCTAGAGCTTGCTACCATCTGCAGCTCGCAAGACTGCCCTTCCCATCAGGGAAGATAGCAGACCAGAGAGGCCTAGCTTCTCCCTACCGGCTCCATTCTGGTGGGGAATGTGGCTAGGCCTGGGGACAGTTGGTCCCAACGATGAGGGGGTACTTGTACCTCCTCCCATGGGAGACATAGGTCTCAGCTACTCCCGTAACAGGGAGCTGGAGCCGGGTCGCCATCTGGAATAGACCCGGGCCGGGAGAATTCCCGGCAAATCAACACCACCTCACCAGGTGACTTAGTTGGTTGGCATCCTTGTTCACCTTCGTCCTGCCACTTCATCCTCCAGTCAGGAATTCTTCTCTGACGATCTTTACTCATGCCAGGGTGATGGAAAGAAAGATAAAACCGCTCGGGCAAGGAGCAGTTAGTCTCAAAAGTGTCAGCCAAACTGGCTGCTTCCAATCCAATGGTCAATGAATGATCTTCAAGGAAGACTCTAATCTCTGGTGCAAAAGATTCCAGCAGGTTTTCCACCAAAAGTAATTGAACCAAGTCGGAGAAGTTGTCTTTCGTCTGCTGCCTTGCAAAGTCTACATGAGACTGACCCAACTGACATTTACACAATATGAATTCCCTCCTGTACTTGGCAGGAATACACAGATAAGCCCCAAGAATCATGGTTTTAACCACCTAATAGTCAACAAATTCTTGATTGTTCAATACAGATGTGAACTCTTGTGCCTTACCATACAGTGCTGCATGCACCAATGCTCCTCAGGCCTGGTTTTCAAATGCCTCGAGAAACTGCTCAGCGCTCAGCTTCAACAAAACAAGGAACTAGCTGCTCTGCCTTTTGCACACTAATGTAGTCATTCACAGTCTGCTTAAATTGCCTCCTCTCCTTCTCTCTAACAAACTCCTCCTTAGCAAATGCTCGCTGCTCTCAGGTTGTTTCAAGACTGAGTTTGTCTAACTCAAGCACCAATGAAGTGGACTCGCCCTGAGACAAACCCGATTCATGCATCGGGTTTGTCTCAGGGCAATCAGACTGCTGGCCTGATTGCTCTGGTGTTATCCCTCCCACATTACGAAGGATTCTAAGAGGAGATCGACGATTATCAGCTCCTGTAGCAGGAGATACCTTAGTTTGGTGCACCATAGTTGCTTCAGCCCTTAATTTGGAATGAATAATGTCACGAAGCTGCACAGGAATGAGAGTTCATTGATATTCTATGCCAATGGAATGAGCAATTCGCCAGCAACACTGTAAATATAATTTGGGCAGAGTTAGGAGAGTATATTCGGACACCAACTGCCTGACCTGTGTAGGTGGCATTAACTCAACATAACACTCTGTTTGCAATGCACACAACAAACAGCAATAGCACAGTACGACTTGCAGGACACACAATAGCAAGACTAGCACGCAATAACAAAAGTGATAGCAAGGCTGATATGCAGTGCTGAAAACGATAGCAAGGCAATCTGAACGATACTAAGACCAGCTTCAGCTCCAGATCCCGGACAGACCCCCATATTACGAACACAGGTAAGAATGGCCTGTGACTTGGTCGTAATGGGTTTGGATCAAAATGAACTCAGCAGTAATTTTTAACTTGTATTTCCTTAACTAGATATATATACAATTATGTACACTTATGTACACTATGTACAGAAGTTGAATATAAGTGTACCACATGGTGACAGAAGCCAGTGAGAAAGCACCATGCTTCAACCAGCTAGAGGCAAGTCCGGCAAATGCTGACCGCGAGTGAACCACGTCGCCTCAGTATTTGGCAGGCTCGCCTGTGATTGGACAATGAACCAAGGTACAGATTTAATGATGGTTACCCTAAAAAATCGTTAAATCCTTAGCACCTAATTCGCTGGTTGGGAGGCAGTCTATATGGGAGTGTGTACATATGCTGAATAAATGTAACATACTCTTTGTATGCCACACTTAGTAATTATGCTATACTCTTTTTTAATTTGGTTGTCAACTTTAGTCATCATGCTTAGCTTCTCCTAATACAATTCTCCATCTATTGTATTATATTTTGTTTATCTTAATATTGTACTTTGCCTCAGTCATTATTCTATACTCATTCTAATATTTAAACTCCTCCTAATTCCATTTTCTACCTCAATCATAATGATATACCCCTCTTTATTCTTCTTAAATCAACAATCTACTTCAGTTGTCAAGTTATATATATGTCGAATACTGTTATCTGCCTCAGTCATCATACTACACTTCAAATATTATTGTAATCTTCCTCGTCTCTTCCTCAATCATCATGTTAAAAAAAATTTAATGTCTGTCTCTGTCTCAGTTATGCTATACAACTCTTAATTCTGTTCTGGGCATAAATGAAGCTGAGAGTGATAGTGTTCTCGTCAATAAATATAAAGAAGTTTAACTTTTGTACTTGATTCGTGAATTATTTTCTATTTGTATATTTCTCATTTTTTTAAATTTCTTGACAATTATAAAAAAAATTGTGAATATGATAATGAAATTCAATACAGACAAGAGTATAAGTATGACTCATGTGCGACAGTTAGGTATTTTTATTAGGAAACGTTCTGCATACACAGTAGGCTTCTTCAGTCGATTACGAAAGAGGCAGCAGAAGCAGTAGAGATGTAAAGACGATGTAATCAGTCCATCACCCTCGAAGACGTAGTTTTGAGGTGGTCAGTCCCTCAGCCTGGAGAAGAGTTTTGTTCCATAATCTGGAACAATGTGAAGCTGAAGCAACAGAACGGAGACTTACGTACTGTCAAAGGTGAGGCGCAGACAACCTTGACAGAAGAGGCGAGGCCCACGCAACGGTACAGAAGACACCTTTGACAGCTTTACTGCCTGACCGAAAGTTACCAGTTGGAAAGGTTGGATTTGAGAGACACCTTCCCAGTTAGTTGGCTACACTGCCTCTCTATGACTATATTCTTCTACTAGTGTGCTCCACCTCTTGTGTCAAGCTCCACCTCTTGTGTCAAGCTCCACCTCTTGTGTCAAGCTCCACCTCATGTGTCAAGCTCCACCTATTGTGTCAAGCTCCACCTCTTGTGTCAAGCTCCACCTCTTGTGTCAAGCTCCACCTCTTGTGTCAAGCCTCACCACTGGCAGTCTATTACTTGAGAACTCTTCTCCAGACTGCCTCAAAATTAAGTCTTCGAGGGTGATGGATTGATTACATCGTCTTTACATCTCATCTGCTTCCTCTGCTTTTATGTGTTCGCCTTAAAGAATCTACTGTATAGGCGAAAAGTTTTGGAGTAAAGGTGCCTAACTATTGTACCCGTGTCTTACTAACCTAAAGAATTTTAGTTAATTAATCATTCATCTCTTCTGTCTCATATAAATTAATTATATTTTAAAATTACTTCTTGCAGTAACTGGCCAAGCCTCCTTACTTCTTCAGGACGAGTATGCTAGATCAGGTGAGAAGATCACACTATTCCAGCTTTCTTATTTAATATTATTGTAAAAAATATTTAATTTAAAATTCTTCTCAGTTATGTTATTTTCTGCCTAAACTATCAAAGAGAAACTAAGATAGACTAATATATGTGATATGTGTAGAGGACAGATACTTCATACGATGTACGACACCACAAGTAACCACATTCCTGCATGTAATCTTTATGCAGCTTTAAGGAACATTCGATCATAATTTTCTGAAGTAAACCATTTGAGCAAAGGGTGACCACCAGTTGGAGGTTGCACGTAGTCTCTTCCTGAACCTTCAGACCATCACCAGCTAGAAATGGTTAGAGCCATACTAGAATATGTCCTCTGCACGGGTGCTTACATATGTAGCATTGAAAATTTTCGTACTTACACCAAACTTTATCTTTTGGTTAGGAAAATATTTGGTAAAACCAAAACAAACTGCTTTGGTTGTTCTATTGACTGTACTGTAAGTTGGTGTCTTGCATAGCCTGCTACGGCAGGTTTTTCAAAGTGCTTGTAATCGTCTTGAATCTATTAGCAGCTGGTTTTTCAGTTTAATTGTCTTAGGGAGTTTGGGTAATGTCACCAGAGCAAGTCAACACTTTGGTGACAACGCCCCCGCGAGGTCTGAGACCAAGCCTCGTGGTGGATCAGGGTCTGATCAATCAGGCTGTTATTGTTGGCAGCACGCAAACTGACGTACGAACCATAGCCCGGCTGGTCAGATACTGACTTTAGGTGCCTGTCCAGTGCCTTCTTGAAGACAACCAGGGGTCTATTGGTAATATTCCTTATGTATGCTGGGAGGCAGTTGAACAGTATTCGGCTCCTGACATTTATTGTATTGTTTCTCAGTGTACTCGCGGTGTCCCTTCTTTTCATCGGGGGGATGTTGCATCTCTTGCCGAGTCTTTTGCTTTCATAGGGAGTGATTTTCGTGTGCAAGTTTGGTACTAACCCTTTTAGGATTTTCCAAGTGTATATTATCATGTATCTCTCTCGCCTGCGTTCCAGGGAATACAAATCAAGGAACTTCAACCGTTCCCAGTAATTTAGGTGCCTTATCATACTTATGTGTGCTGTGAAAGTTCTTTGTACAATCTCCAGGTCAGCAATTTCGCCAGCCTTGAAGGGGGCAGTTAGTGTACAGCAATATTCCAGCCTAGAGAGAACAAGCGACTTGAAGAGAATCATCATAGGCTTTGGCGTCCCTAGTTTTGAAGGTTCTCATTATCCATCCAATCATTTTCCTAGTACATGTGGTAGATACACTCCCACGTCCTTCACATTACTTTTTCGCTCCATTGTATGGTTAGAATTTGTCGTATACCCTGATACAGTTATAAGTTCCTAAAGTTTTCCATATCTGAGTACCTGAAATTTCTCTTCATTGAGCTTCATATTGTTTTGAGGGGCCCATTTGAAGTTTTGGTTGATGTCCGCTTGGAGACTGGCGGTGTCTTCGTTGGAGGTCACTGCCATGACAATCCGGGTGTCATGCACAAAGGAAGACACGGAGCTATAGCTTACATCTCAGTCTTTGTCAGATATGAGGATGATTATTGACAATGATGGTCCAAGGTCTCAATGGTCTCTTGGAAAAATAATGACCATACATCCTGATGCAAATGGAATCATCAGGACAGTTGAAGTTTTGAACAAAGGTGTAGGGAACAAGCAGACAATTCATAAAATATTGCCGTTAGAATTGCACAGTGTTGAAAACGAACTTAGTGATCTTCAAGAAACCCTACAGACTGAAGTTGTTAAGAAAAGACAATCAGACGTGGTGGGCAGTGAGAAAATCAAAATGATGTTAAGAGATGAATAGTTCATCCATGGTAAACTAAGGAGCCGCCCCCAGTGTGTAGGGAAATCTCCAGTTTATGAAGGGGGCGATATCCCCCCTTATGAAGAGGGATAATGACGCTCTCCAAAGAGGGTAGCCCTCTCTGAGAGGGCTACCCTCTCAGAAGGGCTTATGAACTGTTTTGCTTTCTCCCTCCCACAACATAGTTATCAAAACCTCATGTTGGGAGAGGCGTCAAAAGACACGCCTTTCTTTAACAGACTTACTGGCCACTAGTACATACCAGTGGAAGTCTTACAGACTTACTAGCCACTAGTACATACCAGTGGAAGTCTAAAAGACTTACTGGCCACTAGTACATACCAGTGGAAGTCTAAAAGACTTACTGGCCACTAGTACACACCAGTCGAAGTCTAACAGACTTACTGGCCACTAGTACATACCAGTGGAAGTCTAACAGACTTACTGGCCACTAGTACATACCAGTCGAAGTCTAACAGACTTACTGGCCACTAGTACATACCAGTGGAAGTCTAACAGACTTACTGGCCACTAGTACATACCAGTGGAAGTCTAAAAGACCTACTGGCCACTAGTACACACCAGTCGAAGTCTAACAGACTTACTGGCCACTAGTACATACCAGTGGAAGTCTAACAGACTTACTGGCCACTAGTACATACCAGTCGAAGTCTAACAGACTTTCTGGCCACTAGTACATACCAGTGGAAGTCTAACAGACTTACTGGCCACTAGTACATACCAGTGGAAGTCTAACATACATACTGGCCACTAGTACATACCAGTGGAAGTCTAACAGACTTACTGGCCACTAGTACATACCAGTGGAAGTCTAACAGACTTACTGGCCACTAGTACATACCAGTGGAAGTCTAACAGACTTACTGGCCACTAGTACATACCAGTGGAAGTCTAACAGACTTACTGGCCACTAGTACATACCAGTCGAAGTCTAACAGACTTACTGGCCACTAGTACATACCAGTCGAAGTCTAACAGACTTACTGGCCACTAGTACATACCAGTGGAAGTCTAACAGACTTACTGGCCACTAGTACATACCAGTCGAAGTCTAACAGACTTACTGGCCACTAGTACATACCAGTGGAAGTCTAACAGACTTACTGGCCACTAGTACATACCCGTCGAAGTCTAACAGACTTACTGGCCACTAGTACATACCAGTCGAAGTCTAACAGACTTACTGGCCACTAGTACATACCAGTGGAAGTCTAACAGACTTACTGGCCACTAGTACATACCAGTGGAAGTCTAACAGACTTACTGGCAACTAGTACATACCAGTCGAAGTCTAACAGACTTACTGGCCACTAGTACATACCAGTGGAAGTCTAACAGACTTACTGGCCACTAGTACATACCAGTGGAAGTCTAACATACATACTGGCCACTAGTACATACCAGTGGAAGTCTAACAGACTTACTGGCCACTAGTACATACCAGTGGAAGTCTAACAGACTTACTGGCCACTAGTACATACCAGTGGAAGTCTAACAGACTTACTGGCCACTAGTACATACCAGTGGAAGTCTAACAGACTTACTGGCCACTAGTACATACCAGTCGAAGTCTAACAGACTTACTGGCCACTAGTACATACCAGTCGAAGTCTAACAGACTTACTGGCCACTAGTACATACCAGTGGAAGTCTAACAGACTTACTGGCCACTAGTACATACCAGTCGAAGTCTAACAGACTTACTGGTCACTAGTACATACCAGTGGAAGTCTAACAGACTTACTGGCCACTAGTACATACCCGTCGAAATCTAACAGACTTACTGGCCACTAGTACATACCAGTCGAAGTCTAACAGACTTACTGGCCACTAGTACATACCAGTGGAAGTCTAACAGACTTACTGGCCACTAGTACATACCAGTGGAAGTCTAACAGACTTACTGGCAACTAGTACATACCAGTCGAAGTCTAACAGACTTACTGGCCACTAGTACATACCAGTGGAAGTCTAACAGACTTACTGGCCACTAGTACATACCAGTCGAAGTCTAAGGAAGCTGTTGTCTCTCTGTAGCAGTAAAAATTAGACTAAAATCAACTCCTACGTAATCAACAAGCTAGTGGTATTATGGTTCCATAAACTCACCTACAACCCTAAGAAACAGGGATTCTAGGATGAAAGCTGTTGCAAAAGCTAGCAATGAATGTCTATGAAGCTGAAGACAGCATTTCGTGGAACATGGATTGCTGTGCCAGGAGGGGTAGATTGTCGTGCCAGGAGGGGCAGATTACTACAAGGAACGAACGAGAACTTGTGACAGAAAGAATCACTGCCTTCCCTCTTGATATGACATTATTATTATAATCAAAAAGTTGCACTAAACCACAGGGGTTATACAGTCTTGATATGACAACCTCAGGAAAAACTAGAAAAGTTAGACTAGTTCCCTAATACGAGTCAGGAAACTCTCGGTAGAATTAATCACGAGTGTTTAATACGTATTTCCGCGTAAATGACTCAGGTTCAATCGTGAACCCTGCGAGAACATTCTCCTTACCGTGGATAGTGTACGAGTGGTGGTAGTGAAAGTGATGGTAAACTCGGCTTTGTGAGTTATTACAACCTCAGGTTCAGTGGCCTGTTATCCTGAGTGTAAAAGGGAGTTTGGAGCAAAGAAACACAGTAGAAAATGCTTTGAATTTGTATTTCCTTCACCAAGCAATTTGTGTTATATCAGACTTTTGACTTTTCCTTCACCAAGTATTAGATAAGGCTTTTTACAAGTATGTACACTATGTACAGAGAGAGTAATAATAGTGCACACCACGGTAGTCAAGGCAAAACAGCAGCCAATAGACAGAGACAACCGTACCACAACCAGCTCAATGCAGGAATGACAATGACAAATTTGTGAGTGGTAACCACATCACCTTTGCCATTGTCAGATCCACATTATCATTGGCTGAACCGAGTCGTTGATTTGATGATGGGGCCCCATCGCCAAACCCTTAACGATGGTTCGCTGGTTGGAGGGGAGCCTATGTGGGTGTGTTTAACATGCTCCGAATAAAGGTTACGTACTCTTTGCATGCATGAGTGAATAAGGACACGAGAACGACGACCCAAGTGACGTAGCTGCCCATCCTTGACTGACGACATCATTCCCGGTATCAACTGGGTCCAATACAAATACCCAGGTGAGTTCCTTCAAACTCATATTAATCAGTTTAGCTGCAGTTAATACGTGGATATGGGATTTGATTGAGATCACCAAAGGATAAAATCATCTGCGAGCGATTAGCCCAACAACCATGAGTAATTCATCACAATCCAGGTAAAATTGACACACTGGGATACATACCATGGGTCACAGTTAACCCAGATTACTCGCTACACTCAGCCACTGTGGACACAACTACAGCAACATAGAAGGTAATTCCAGGCAGAAGCTGCTGCAAATCGTACTGTTGAAAGATAAGTACCTCTCATTGTTATCATGTTTTTATTGTCATGCAGCAAAGTGTACTTATCTAAGAAGTTCCTCTACAATAATGACAGTGTAGCAATAATGACAGTGTAACAATGATGACAGTTTAACAATAATGGCAGTGTAGCAATAATGACAGTGTAGCAATAATGACAGTGTAGCAATAATGACAGTGTAGCAATAATGACAGTGTAGCAATAATGACAGTGTAGCAATAATGATAGTGTAGCAATAATGACAGTGTAGCAATAATGAGAGTGTAACAATGATGACTGTAGCAATAATGACAGTGAAGCAATAATGACAGTGTAGCAATAATGACAGTGTAGAAATAATGACAGTGGTAGCAATAATGACAGTGTAGCAATAATGACAGTGTAGCAATAATGACAGTGTAGCAATAATGTCAGTGTAGCAATAATGGCAGTGTAGCAATAATGACAGTGTAGCAATAATGACAGTGGTAGCAATAATGACAGTGTAACAATAATGACAATGTAGCAAAAATGACAGTGTAACAATAATGATAGTGTAGCAATAATGACAGTGTAGCAATAATGACAGTGTATCAATAATGACAGTGTAGCAATAATGACAGTGTAGCAATAATGACAGTGTAGCAATAATGACAGTGTAGCAATAATGACAGTGTAGCAATAATGACAGTGTAGAAATAATGACAGTGGTAGCAATAATGACAGCGTAGCAATAATGACAGTGTAGCAATAATGACAGTGTAGCAATAATGACAGTGTAGCAATAATGACAGTGTAGCAATAATGACAGTGGTAGCAATAATAACAGTGTAACAATAATGACAATGTAGCAAAAATGACAGTGTAACAATAATGACAATGTAGCAATAATGACAGTGTAACAATAATGACAATGTAGCAATAATGACAGTGTAACAATAATGACAGTGTAACAATAATGACAATGTAGCAATAATGACAGTGTAACAATAATGACAGTGTAACAATAATGACAGTGTAACAATAATGACAGTGTAACAATAATGACAATGTAGCAATAGTGACAGTGTAACAATAATGACAAAGTAGCAATGATGACAGTGTATCAATAATGACTGTGTAACAATAATGACAGTGAATCAATAATGACAGTGTAACAATAATTACAGTGTAACAATAATGCCAGTGTAGCAATAATGACAGTGTAACAATAATGTCAGTGTAGCAATAATGACAGTATAACAATAATGACAGTGTAACAATAATGACAATGTAGTAATAATGGCACTGTAACAATAATGACAATGTAGCAATAATGACAGTGTAACAATAATGACAGTGTAGCAATAATGACAGTGTAACAATAATGACAGTGTAACAATAATGACAGTGTAGCAATAATGACAGTGTAACAATAATGACAGTGTAACAATAATGACAGTGTAACAATAATGACAGTGTAACAATAATGACAGTGTAACAATAATGACAGTGTAACAATAATGACAGTGTAACAATAATGACAGTGTAGCAATAACGACAGTGTAACAATAATGACAGTGTAACAATAATGACAGTGTAACAATAATGACAGTGTAACAATAATGACAGTGTAACAATAATGACATTGTAGTAATAATGGCAGTGTAACAATAATGACAGTGTAGCAATAATGACAGCGTAACAATAATGACAGTGTAACAATAATGACAGTGTAACAATAATGACAGTGTAACAATAATGACAGTGTAACAATAATGAGCATATAGCACTAATGACTACATTAGTAGTCATGTACAGGGCAGCACTTAGTTAAGATGTGGGAGTCATATATAGTTTTTAACTATTTAGGAATGGAACAATCGAATTTATTAGCTTTACCCCCGTAAGTCAGTTTTCTTTTGGTAACACTATTTTCTTTTTAATAGATGGACCAGTAAAAATATGCACTCTGAAGGAGGGTTCAGAAAGCCTGTATATGGATGTCGTCGGTATTGGATTTCCTAAAAACTCACCTTTAAAGCCGCTTTTTGACAACGTGTAAGTTGTCAGTCTTATATTGCCGCTTGGCGTCCCTCCTTATCCATGCATGTCAGTCTTATATATCCGCTTGGCGTCCCTCTTTATCCATGCATGTCAGTCTCATATTGCTGCTTGGCGTCCCTCCTTATCCACGCATGTCAGTCTCATATTGCCGCTTGGCGTCCCTCCTTATCCATGCATGTCAGTCTTATATTGCTGCTTGGCGTCCCACCTTATCCATGCATGTCAGTCTCATATTGCTGCTTGGCGTCCCTCCTTAACCATGCATGTCAGTCTCATATTGCTGCTTGGCGTCCCTCTTTATCCATGCATGTCAGTCTCATATTGCTGCTTTGCGTCCCTCCTTAACCATGCATGTCAGTCTCATATTGTTGCTTTGCGTCCCTCCTTATCCATGCATGTCAGTCTCATATTGCTGCTTGGAGTCCCTTCTTATCCATGCATGTCAGTCTTATATTGCTGCTTGGCGTCCCTTCTTATCCATGCATGTCAGTCTTATATTGCTGCTTGGCGTCCCTCCTTATCCATGCATGTCAGTCTCATATTGCTGCTTGGCGTCCCTCCTTATCCATGCATGTCAGTCTCATATTGCTGCTTGGCGTCCCTCCTTATCCATGCATGTCAGTCTCATATTGCTGCTTGGCGTCCCACCTTATCCATGCATGTCAGTCTCATATTGCTGCTTGGCGTCCCTCCTTAACCATGCATGTCAGTCTCATATTGCTGCTTGGCGTCCTCCTTATCCATGCATATCAGTCTCATATTGCTGATTGGCGTCCCTCCTTATCCATGCATGTCAGTCTCATATTGCTGCTTGGCGTCCCTCCTTATCCATGCATGTCAGTCTCATATTGCTGCTTGGCGTCCCTCCTTATCCATGCATGTCAGTCTCATATTGCTGCTTGGTGTCCCTTCTTATCCATGCATGTCAGTCTCATATTGCTGCTTGGCGTCCCTCCTTATTTATGCATGTCAGTCTCATATTGCTGCTTGGCGTCCTCCTTAACCATGCATGTCAGTCTCATATTGCTGCTTGCGTCCCTCCTTATCCATGCATGTCAGTCTCATATTGCCGCTTGGCGTCCCTCCTTATCCATGCATGTCAGTCTTATATTGTTGCTTGGCGTCCCACCTTATCCATGCATGTCAGTCTCATATTGCTGCTTGCGTCCCTCCTTAACAATGCATGTCAGTCTCATATTGCTGCTTGGCGTCCCTCCTTATCCATGCATGTCAGTCTCATATTGCTGCTTTGCGTCCCTCCTTAACCATGCATGTCAGTCTCATATTGTTGCTTTGCGTCCCTCCTTATCCATGCATGTCAGTCTCATATTGCTGCTTGGAGTCCCTCCTTATCCATGCATGTCAGTCTTATATTGCTGCTTGGCGTCCCTCTTTATCCATGCATGTCAGTCTCATATTGCTGCTTGGCGTCCCTCCTTATCCATGCATGTCAGTCGCATATTGCTGCTTTGCGTCCCTCCTTAACCATGCATGTCAGTCTCATATTGTTGCTTTGCGTCCCTCCTTATCCATGCATGTCAGTCTCATATTGCTGCTTGGAGTCCCTTCTTATCCATGCATGTCAGTCTTATATTGCTGCTTGGCGTCCCTCCTTATCCATGCATGTCAGTCTCATATTGCTGCTTGGCGTCCCTCCTTATCCATGCATGTCAATCTCATATTGCTGCTTGGCGTCCCTCCTTATCCATGCATGTCAGTCTCATATTGCTGCTTGGCGTCCCTCCTTATCCATGCATGTCAGTCTCATATTGCTGCTTGGCGTCCCTCCTTATCCATGCATGTCAGTCTCATATTGCCGCTGGGCCTCCCTCCTTATCAATGCATTTTATTTATTTTATTAACACATCGGCCGATTCCCACCAAGGCAGGGTGGCCTGAAAAAGACAAACTTTCATCATCATTCACTCCATCACTGTCTTGCCAGAGGGGTGCTTTACACTACAGTTATAAAACTGCAACATTAACACCCCTCCTTCAGAGTGCAGACACTGTACTTCCCATCTCCAGGACTCATGTCCGGCATGCCGGTTTCCCTGAATCCCTTCATAAATGTTACTTTGCTCACACTCCAACAGCACGTCAAGTATTAAAAACCCTTTATCTCCATTCACTGCTATCAAATACGTATACACATGCTTCCTGGAAGTCCCAGCCCCTCGCACACAAAACCTCCTTTACCCCCTCCCTCTAACCTTTCATAGGCCGACCCCTACCCCGCCTTCCCTCCACTACAGATTTATACACTCTCGAAGTCATTCTGTCTCGTTCCATTCTCTCTACATGTCCGAACCACCTCAACAACCCCTCCTCAGCTCTCTGGATAATAGTTTTGTTAATCCCGCACCTCCTCCTAATTTCCAAACTCCGAATTCTCTGCATTATATTCACACCACACATTGACCTCAGACATGACATCTCCACTGCCTCCAGCCTTCTCCTCATTGCAACATTCATCACCCATGCTTCACACCCATATAAGAGTGTTGATATAACTATACTCTCATACAGTCCCCCCTTTACTTCCATGGACAAAGTTCTTTGTCTCCACATACTCCGAAGTGCTCCACTCACCCTTTTCCCCTCATCAATTCTATGATTCACCTCATCCTTCATAGACCCATCTGCTGACATGTCCACTCCAAAATATCTGAATACATTCACCTCCTCCATTCTCTCTCCCTCCAATCTGATATCCAATATTTCGTCACCTAATCTTTTTGTTATCCTCATCACCTTACTCTTTCCTATATTCACTTTCAATTTTCTTCTTTTACACACCCTACCAAATTTGTCCACGAACCTCTGCAACTTCTCATCAGAATCTCCCAAAAGCACAGTGTCATCAGCAAAAAGCAACTGTGACAACTCCCACTTTGTATTTGATTCTTTATCTTTTAACCCCACACCTCTTGCCAAGACCCTCGCATTCACTTCTCTTACAACCCCATCTATAAATATATTGAACAACCACGGTGACATCACACATCCTTTTCGAAGGCTCACTTTTACTGGGAAATAGTCCCCCTCCCTCCTACACACTCTAACCTGAACCTCACTATCCTCATAAAAACTCTTCACTGCTTTCAGTAACCTACCTCGTATTCCATACACCTGCAGCATCTGCCACATTGCCCCCCTATCCACCCTATCATATGCCTTTTCTAAATCCATAAATGCCAAAAAAAACGCTTTACCCTTATCCAAATACTGTTCACCTATATGTTTCACTGTAAACACTTGGTCTACACACCCCCTACCTTTCCTAAAGCCCCCTTGTTCATCTGCTATCATGCTTTCTGTCTTACTCTTAATTCTTTCAATAATAACTCTACCATACACTTTACCAGGTACACTCAACAGACTGATTCCCCTATAATTTTTGCACTCTCTTTTGTCCCCTTTGCCTTTATACAAAGGAACAATACATGCTTTCTGCCAATCCCTAGGTACCTTACCCTCTTCCATACATTTATTAAATAATAGCACCAACCACTCCAAAACTATATCCCCACCTGCTTTTAACATTTCTATCTTTATCCCATCAATCCCAGCTGCCTTACCCCCTTTCATTCTACCCACTGCCTCACAAACTTCCCCCACACTCACAACTGGCTCTTCCACACTCCTACAAGATGTTATTCCTCCTTGCCCTATACACGAAATCACAGCTTCCCTGTCTTCATCAACATTTAACAACTCCTCAAAATATTCCCTCCATCTTCCCAATACCTCTAACTCTCCATTTAATAACTCTCCTGTCCTATTTTTAACTGTCAAATTCATTTGTTCCCTAGGCTTCCTCAACTTATTAATCTCACTCCAAATTTGTTTCTTATTTTCAACAAAATTTGTTGATAACATCTCACCCACTCTCTCATTTGCTCTCTTTTTACATTGCTTCACCACTCTTTTAACTTCTCTTTTTCTCTCCATTTTCTCTTCCCTCCTTGCATCACTTCTACTTTGTAAAAACCTCTCTCATATGCTAACTTTTTCTCCCTTACTACTCTCTTTACATCATCATTCCACCAATCGCTCTTCTTCCCTCCCGCACCCACTCGCCTGTAACCACAAACTTCTGCTGAACACTCTAACATTACATTTTTAAATCTACCCCATACATCTTTGACCCCATTGCCTTCACACTCACTAGCCCATCTATCCTCCAATAGTTGTTTATATCTTACCCTAACTGCCTCCTCTTTTAGTTTATAAATCTTCACCTCTCTCTTACTTATTGCTTCTATTTTCCTTGTATCCCATCTACCTTTACTCCCACTGTAGCTATAACTAAAAAGTGATCTGATATATCTGTGGCCCCTCTATAAACATGTACATCCTGAAGTCTACTCAACAGTCTTTTATCTACCAATATGTAGTCCAACAAACTACTGTCATTACGCCCTACATTATATCTTGTATACTTATTTGTCCTATTTTTCTTAAAATATGTATTACCTATAACTAAACCCCTTTCTATACAAAGTTCAATCAAAGGGCTCCCATTATAATTTACACCTGGCACCTCAAACTTACCTACTACACCCTCTCTACATGTTTCTCCTACTTTAGTATTTAGGTCCCCTACCACAATTACTCTCTCACTTGGTTCAAAAGATCCTATACATTCGCTTAACATCTCCCAAAATATTTATCTCTCTCCTCTACACTCCTCTCTTCTCCAGGTGCATACACGCTTATTATGACCCACTTTTCGCATCCGACCCTTATTTTAATCCACATAATCCTTGAATTTACACATTTATATTCCCTCTTCTCCTTCCATAACTGATCCTTCAACATTATTGCTACCCCTTCCTTAGCTTTAACTCTCTCAGATACTCCTGACTTAATCCCATTTATTTCTCCCCACTGAAACTCGCCTACCCCCTTTCAGCTTTGTTTCGCTTAGGGCCAGGATATCCAACTTCTTTTCATTCATAATATCAGCAATCATCTCTTTCTTATCATCCGCACTACATCCACGCACATTCAGACAACCCAGTTTTATAAAGTTTTTCTTCTTTTCTTTTTTAGTAAATGTGTACAGGAGAAGGGGTTACTAGCCCATTGCTCCCGGCATTTTAGTCGCATGGCTTACGGAGGAAAGATTCTTTTCCACTTCCCCATGGACAATAGAGAAAATAAAAAGAACAGGAGCTATCAAGAAAAAGAAGAAAAACCTAGATGTGTGTATGTATATATATGCATGTGTATGCCAGTGTAGTGTGACCTAAAGTGTAAGTAGAAGTAGCTAGATATACCTGTTATCCAGCGTGTTTATGAGACAGAAAAAAGACACCAGCAATCCTACCATCATGTAAAACAGTTTCAGGTTTCTGTTTCACAGTCACCTGGCAGGACGGTAGTACCTCCCTGGGTGGTTGCTGTCTACCCAACCAGTCTTATATTGCCCTGGGCCTCCCTCCTTATCCATGCATGTCAGTCTTATATTGCCCTGGGCCTCCCTCCTTATCCATGCATGTCAGTCTTATATTGCCCTGGGCCTCCCTCCTTATCCATGCATATTTGTTTCTGGCTCTTCGGCTCAACTTGTTTTTCTGAGTACTTTGCCTTTTATACTTTTCTCATGCCCTAGCACACTTGGCTTTGGCTTCTCTACACCTCCAGGTAAACCATGGGATCACTCTGGTCGTACTTCTGGTTCGTACCCATGAGAACGACTTTTTCTCTGCCTACCTGTACTATGTACCCAAGTGTTCAATCATTTCATTTACTGTCTCCCTCTAGTTCACTTCCCCACTGCAACTCGTAAAACAATAGCCTCATTCCTGTGTAGTTCCCTATTTTGAAGTTTGTCTTCTTCCCTCCTTCCTGTGCTGCTTCACTGTGCTTTAACTCTGCAATGTATTCGAAACTCAGGACCACGTGATCATTAGCTTCTAGAGCTATTTCGTATGTAATATCCCATATGTAACCGCTCAAGGTGACTCCGAGGTGCATGACGTTTTCCAGTACTGCGTCCAGCATCTTAGCCTTCCACGTTTCTGGTCCGCCGTGTGGCTACCGGTTTTCATAGTCAATCTCTTTGTGGTTGGAGTCCCTCATGACATGCATCTTTGACGTGCCCATGTCAGCCCTTGGTTTCTTGCTATTCGGTGGCAGGTTGTATTTCACTGAAACCACCACCTTCGAACCCCCGGTCTATGTTCCTACTATGCAATCTTCTACTTCTCTCTGTTCATTCCTCTAATCTTTTCAAAATTCCACTGGTTTTTCTTCTGGTTTTTCTTATGGATCTGATATCTAGTTGGGAAGGGTGTGTCTGTTATTATCCCAATGAGCATTGTCTCTGATTGCTATGTCTGCGGGTGCCTTCCTGATTCGGTCATGGAACTTCTCACTCTTATTTGTTATTCGGTATACAGTGGTGTACCTTACCTTCATCTTCTTTTTGAATACTGCATTCTGGAGTGTGGGTGGGGTTGGTTCAGGTTGGGGGTGCAGGGGGCTGTGTGAGATTTTATGAGAGGCCGCTGTGAAGGAGAAGGGGACTGTGGGTGTGGAGTGTGGTTTGTTTTGGGTTATTGATTTTAGTTATGATGGGGTGCTAGGGGTTGAGGGGGTTCTGTGGTTGTTTGGTGGGACCTCTGAAGCTGAGCTTCTCTCTCTGTCATTACCTACCTTGTCTCTCCTGTCTGCCTCTGACATCTTTGCACCCTTTCTCTTAGTTGCTCCTATTTGTTTCTTGTTCGGACGTAGTCCAGGTACACCCACTGGTATTTTTGAGAGTTTTTTTAACCATGGTTTCTGGTCCATGATGCTGTTTCTTAACATTTCTGTAATGAATGTTAATTTATCTTTGCGATTTTGTTGCCTGGAATGCTCTCCCCACAAGTCTCTGAACATTTGTCATCTGGGTCATGTCAGTCTCTCCTCTTATTGTTGTATTTCCTTCCCTTATTGTCTTCCATCGTAAGTCCTCATATCTGTCTCTTAAAGTCCATGAACAATTAGTAACCTCTCTTTCTCTCTATATATATATCTCTGGATTAAATTTAAGCATATTCTTTGCTGTTTTCATTATCACCTGTACCTCCCGATGGCCTGATACAATTTCTGCTAAAAACTTAGCTCTTTCTCTTCCTTCAGTCCTCTTGCTGGCCACTGATGTTCCTGTTTCCATCACCTTGCCCCTTTCCTTCCTTGGCTCTTTTTCCAGCTTTAGCATTTTCAGTTCATCCTCCAGGCTCTGTATTTTTGCTTCAGCAGCTGAAGTTCATAACTCACATTTCTTGCTCTCTGCAGACATCTTCTCCTGCATTGTATTGCAAAATTCATCTTGCCTTTTTTTCCACTCTTGTTCCATTGTGCTCTTGAGCCCCGTTGTCCATATTTCCTTCTCATACCATTCTTCTTAGGCTTCCCTTCTTCCCATTTTTTATCCTGTTTCAGATACACTATGCAAGGGTATTTATGTATATTAGTGTGTGTGTGTGTGTGTGTGTACTTACCTAGCTGTGGTTGCAGGGGTCGTGTGTGTGTACTCACCTAGTTGTGGTTGCAGGGGTCGAGTCAAAGCTCCTGTGTGTGTGTGTGTGTGTGTGTGTACTCACCGAGTTGTGGTTGCAGGGGTCGAGTCACAGTTCCTGGCCCTGCCTCTTCACTGGTCACTACTAGGTCACTCTTCCTGCTCCATAAGCTTCATCATACCTCTTCTTAAAGCTATGTATGGATCCTGCCTCCACTACATCACTTCCCAGACGATTCTACTTCCTGACAACTCTGTGACTGAAGAAATACTTCTTAACATCCATGTGATTCATCTGAGTCTTCAACTTCCAACTGTGACCCCATGTTGCTGTGTCCAATATCTGGAACATCCTGTCTTGTTGAATCCTGTCAGTATTTTATATGATATTATCATATCCCACCCATCTCTCCTGTCCTCCAGTGTTGTCAGGTTGAGGAGAGGTTAACCTCTCCTCGTTGAACATGCCCCTTAGCTCCGGGACTAGTCTTGTTGCAAACCTTTACACTTTCTCTAGTTTCCTTAGGTGCTTGGCTAGGTGTGGGTTCCAAACTGGTGCTGCATACTCCAATATGGGCCTAACGTACACTGTATAAAGGGTCCTGAACGATTCCTTAGGTTATGTGTGTACTCATCTATTTGTACTCACCTATTTGTGGTGTGTCACTAGTTCCATCATTTCATTTACTGTCTTGCTCTGTAGTTCTCTTTCCCACTGCACTTCCTGCAGGAATCTTCTCATACCTATGTAGTCTCCTTTTTATGAAGCTTGGCTTCTCTCGTCCTTCAAGTGCTGCTGCTGTCACCACTGTTAACTCTACAAGGTATTAAAAACTCTGGACATCGTGATCACTATCGCCAAGGGGTCTTTCGTGTGTGATATCCCTTATTTCTTAACTATTCAAGGTGAATATGAGGTCCAGTCTTGCTGTCTCTCTGAGTGTATCCATAACATGTTGGTGCATGAAGTTCTCCAATACTGTCTCCAGCATCTTAGTCTTCCACGTTTCAAGTTCCCCATGTGGCTCTAGATTTCACAGTCAGTCTCTTTATGATTGAAATCCCCCATGATGAGTAATTTTGTTCTACACATATGAGCCCTCCTGGCCACTTCAGGTAGTGTATCCACCATTGCTCTATTGTGCTCATCATACTCTTTCTTGGCCTCCTGCTGTTCAGTGGTGGGTTATACATCACTGCTATCATCACCTTTGGTCCCTCAGTTTGAAGTGTTCCTACAATGAAGTCGTCTGTTTCCCTTCTGTTCATTCCTCCCATTTCCTCGACACTCAACTGGTTTTGATGAGCAGTGTCACTCGTCCCCCTCCTCTGTTCTCTCTGTCTTTCCTCAGGATCCGATATCTAGTTGAAAAGATTGCATCTGTCATCATCCCTGTAAGTTTTGTCTATGTTAGAGCTATGATGTCAGGGGATGCATCAATGATTCGTTCTTGCTACTCTTCACTCTTATTTGTTATTCCATCTGCATTAGTTTACCATACCTTTAGCTTCCTTTACATTACTGTATTTTGGGAGGTGGAAGAGGATGTTGCTGGCTGGGAGGGTGGGAGGCAAGGGTGAATATTATGGGAGGCTGTTATTGTGAAATTAGGCCTTGGGGGGTAGGGGCTATGAAGTGTGGTTTATTTCTGGTTATTGTGTTTGGTTGATATGTAGTGGCACTGGTTGAGAGGATTCTGTAAGCAATTGTGTTTGATGTCCTGTTTCTCTTTCTTTCCATTGGTTTCGTCTTACTCTCACTCTCAGTTGTTCCCTTTCTTTTCGTGTTCTGTCTCAACTGAAGTACACTCGTTGATATTCTTGAGAGCTCTTTAACAGTGGCTTCTGTTGTAGTATTATATTCGGTAACACTTCTATATTGAATGTCAATTTGATCTGTAGATTTTTTTCCCTCGAATATCTCCCAAGTCTGTGAAAATTTTCTGCCTGAGACAAGTCCTTCTCTCCTGTTATTGCAATGATGCTCTTAATCTCTTTTTCCTCCCAATGCTTTCTTTCATCATAGGTCTTCCCTTCAGCCTCCTGTAGCCCTCTCCCTCTCTTCTTCCCATTTATTTTCCCTGCATTACTCTGAATCTGATTTAAGCACCTCCTTTGTTGTTTCCCTTATCTACTGGACACCCTGATGGCCTGATATTATTTCTACAAGGAACTTCTTAGCTCCATTCCCTCCTAAAGACCCCTCGCTGTCTGCTGATTTTCCCATTTCAATCACTTTGCTCCTTTCAGACTTCATCTTTATATCCTGATTCAGCACATCTAGTTATTCCTCCAGTCTCTGTATCTTTGCCTCAACAGCTACAGCTTGTGATTCCCACTTCTTGCTCTCTGTAGATAGCTTCTCTGACATGTTATTGCAAAGCTCATTTGACCTTTTTTCCCAATCTTGATCCATTTTACTTTTGAGAGCCCATTTTCTTTAATCCTCTTAGGATACTCTACTTCCTGCAGTTTTGTGTAAAATTATGTGTGGGTGTGTACGCACCTATTTGTACTAACCTATTTGTGGTTGCAGGGGTAGAGTCATAGCTCCTGTCCCCACCTCTTCAATGATTGCTACTAGGTCCTCTCTCTCCCTGCTCCATGAGTTTTATCGAACCTTGTCTTAAAACTATGTATGGGTCCTGCCTCCACTATGTCACTTTCTAGGCTGTTCAACTGCCTGACAACTCTATGACTGAAGAAATATTTCCTAGCATCCTTTCACTAATAGGAGTCTTCAACTTCCAATTGTGACCCCTTGTTTCTGTGTTACATCTCTGGAATATCCTGTCTTTGTCCACCTTGTCTATTCCTCGCAGTATTTTACATGTTGTTATCATGTTTTCCCTGACCCTCCTGTCCTCCAGTGTCGTCAGGCCAATTTCCCTTAACCTTTCTTCGTAGGACAATCCCCTTAGCTCTGGGACTAGTCTTGTTGGAAACCTTTGTGTGTGTGTGTGTGTGTGTGTACTCACCTAGTTGTACTAGCCTAGTTGTGGTTGCAGGGATCGATTCATAGCTC
This sequence comes from Cherax destructor, assembly GCA_009830355.1. Taxonomy (NCBI): domain Eukaryota; kingdom Metazoa; phylum Arthropoda; class Malacostraca; order Decapoda; family Parastacidae; genus Cherax; species Cherax destructor. The sequence goes on from WNWK01005637.1 coordinate 108,387, forward strand.
CTGGCCACGCCTCTTCACTGGCTGCTACTGGGTCACTCTCCCTGCGCCATGAGCTTTATCATACCTCTTCTTAAAGCTATGAATGGATCCTGCCTCCACTACATCGCTTCCCAAACAATTCCACTTCCTGACCACTCTGACTGAAGAAATACTTCTTAACATCCCTGTGATTCATCTGAGTCTTCAACTTCCAACTGTGTCCCCTTGTTGCTGTGTCCCATCTCTGGAACATTCTGTCCCTGGAAAGATGGCATCTGTTATCGTCCCTGTGAACTTGGTTTCAGGGAGGGCTATGATGTCCGGTGATGCCTCTTTGACTCTTTCATGCCACTCCTCCCACTTATTAGTTATTCCATCAGCGTTGGTGTACCACACCTTCAGTTTCCTCTCCAGCACTGTGTTTTGGGGGGTCTGTGAGGGTGGGGGACCTGGCGGTGTGCTGCAGGATTCTACAGTGTAGTGTGGGTGGGGGCTGTAAGTGTGGATTGTGGTCTGTGTTGGGATAGTGTGTTTGGTTTTGGGGTTCTAGGGATGGGTCTATGTTTGCTTGTTCTTGTTGCTCTTCTTGTGGCCCGGTGGTCTGGTGGCTAGAGCTCTCGCTTCACACACGGAGGGCCCGGGTTCGATTCCCGGCGGGTGGAAACATTTCGACGTGTTTCCTTACACTTGTTGTCATGTTCACCTAGCAGCAAATAGGTACCTGGGTTGTTAGTCGACTGGTGTGGGTCGCATCCTGGGGGACAAGATTAAGGACCCCAATGGAAATAAGACAGACAGTCCTCAATGACGCACTGACTTTCTTGGGTTATCCTGGGTGGCTAACCTTCCGGGGTTAAAAATCCGAAGAAATCTTATCTTATCTTATCTTATTGACCTCTGCTGATTCTGGCTGTCTCTCTCTTCCTAGCTCCTTTCGCTTTTGCCTCTAATACCTTGGCTTCTGTTGTTCTGTTTTTGTTCTGTCCCGGTCTAGGAACACCCTCTTGTATGCTGACAATTCCCTCAGATGCGGTTTCTCTTGCAGGATCCTGTTTCGCACTATTTCTGTCTAGAAAATCAGCTTGACCAGCCGTTTTCTTCCCTTCACGTACTCTCCTATTCTCTGAAAATTTACTATCTCAGACATGTCCTCTTCGCCTATTTCTCTGATGATGTTTTCAATCTCCTGTCTTTTCTCCTGCCGTCTTTCAGTGTGTGTCCTTAACTCGCTCTCCTGGAGCCTGTGAATAAACACTGACTTCTATCTCTCTGCCTCCCATTCCCTTTCCCTCTGTGTCTCCCCAATGTTTTCCTGTAGCTCTTGATGGCCTGGTCGTGAAGCTGTGTGTGGCCTATCCTCCTTTCCCCCCTCCCCCCCTCACCCACCACCACCACCCTCACTCCCAGCTGCTCTCCCCCTTCATTCCTCGGCCCTGCTTGGTGGACTGATAGGGCCTTAGCATAGGTTATGTCTTCTTCCTTACCGTTGGGTTCCTTTTTTGGTAAGGGTGTGCCAGTCCCCTTTGGACCATACCCCTGTAACTCACTTCAACCTATTTACCTCACATTCTAGAGCCTTTATCCTGGCTACTGCAGCTTCGACTTGTGACTCCCATTTCTTCTTCTCCTCCTCCAAAATCCCTTCCAATTTCACACAAAGCTCTGCCTCCATCCTTTTCTCCATTTTTGCAGAGACCTCACCTAGTTTGCTTTCCCACTCTTGTTCCTCTGATTCCCTGGGCCTTCGAGTTTCCCTCTGAGACACCATTGTTGCTGTAGTTGTGTGAGTGTTTGGGAAGTGTAGGGTTAAGGGGAGAGAGAAGGGTCTCTCCTTCGCCATGAGCCTTATCATACCTCTTCTTAAAGCTATGTATGGAACCTGCCGCCACTACATCACTTCCTAAACTATTCCACTTCCCGACCACTCTGTGACTGAAGAAATACTTCCTAACATCTCTGTGATTCATCTGAGTCTTCAACTTCCAACTGTGTCCCCTTGTTGCTGTGTCCCATCTCTGGAACATTCTGCCTCTGTCCACCTTGTCAATTCCTCTCAGTATTTTATATGTCGTTATCATGCCCCCCTTTCTCTCCTGTCCTCCAATGTCGTGTGAGTGTGTGTGTGTATGTGTGTGTGTATGTGTGTGAGTGAGTGTGTGTACTCACCTAGTTGTACTCACCTAGTTGTGGTTGCAGGGTCGAGACATAGCTCCTGGCCCCGCCTCTTCACTGGCCGCTACTGGGTCACTCTCCTGCGCCATGAGCTTTATCATACCTCTTCTTAAAGCTGTGTATGGAACCTGCCTCCACTACATCGCTTCCAAGCTATTCCACTTCCCGACTGCTCTGTGACTGAAGAAATACTTCCTAACATCCCTGTGATTCGTCTGAGTCTTCAACTTCCAACTGTGTCCCCTTGTTGCTGTGTCCCATCTTTGGAACATTCTGTCTCTGTCCACCTTGTCAATTCCTCTCAGTATTTTACATGTCGTTATCATGTCCCCCCTATCTCTCCTGTCCTCCAGTGTCGTCAGGTCGATTTCCCTTAACCTCTCCTCGTAGGACATACCCCTTAGCTCCGGGACTAGTCTTGTTGCAAACCTTTGCACTTTCTCTAGCTTCTTTACGTGCTTGGATAAATGTGGGTTCCAAACTGGTGCTGCATACTCCAGTATGGGCCTAACGTACACAGTGTACAGGGTCCTGAACGATTCTTTATTAAGATGTCGGAATGCTGTTCTTAGGTTTGCTAGGCGCCCGTATGCTGCAGCAGTTATTTGGTTGATGTGCGCTTCAGGAGATGTGCCTGGTGTTATACTCACCCCAAGATCTTTTCCTTGATTGAGGTTTGTAGTCTCTGGCCCCCTAGACTGTACTCCGTCTGCGGTCTTCTTTGCCCTTCCCAATCCTCATGACTTTGCACTTGGTTGGGTTGAACTCCAGGAGCCAATTGCTGGACCAGGCTTGCAGCCTGTCCAGATCCTTTGTAGTTCTGCCTGGTCCTCTTCCGATTGAATTCTTCTCATCAACTTCACATCATCTGCAAACAGGGACACTCGGAGTCTATTCCTTCCGTCATGTCGTTCACAAACACCAGAAACAGCACCGGTCCTAGGACTGACCCCTGTGGAACCCCACTCGTCACCGGTGCCCACTCTGACACCTCGCCACGGACCATGACTCGCTGCTGTCTTCCTGACAGGTATTCCTGATCCATTGTAGTGCCTTCCGTGTTATCCCTGCCTGGTCCTCCAGCTTCTGCACTAATCTCTTGTGTGGGACTGTGTCAAACGCCTTCTTACAGTCCAAGAATATGCAACCTACCCACCCTCTCTCTCTTGTCTTACTGCTGTCACCCTGTCATAGAACTCCAGTAGGTTTGTGACACAGGATTTCCCGTCCCTGAAACCGTGTTGGCCGTCGTTGATAAGCTCATTCCTTTCTAGGTGCTCCACCACTCTTCTCCTGATAATCTTCTCCATGACCTTGCATACTATACATGTCAGTGACACTGGTCTGTAGTTTAGTGCTACGTTTCTGTCTCCTTTTTAAAAATTGGAACTACATTTCCTGTCTTCCATACCTCTGGTAGTTGCCCTGTTTCGATAGAAGTGTTGAAGATTGTTGTTAGGGTACACATAGCTCCTCTGCTCCTCTCTCAGGACCCATGGAGAAATGTTGTCCGGCCCCATCGCCTTTGAGGTATCTAATTCGCTTAGTAGCCTCTTCACTTCCTCCTCAGTTGTGTGTATCGTGTCCAGCACCTGATGGTGTACCCTACCTCTCCTCCTTTCTGGAGGCCCTTCTATTTCCTCTGTGAACACCTCTTTGAATCTCATGTTGAGCTCCTCACACACTTCGTGGTCATTTCTTGTGACCTCCCTCCTTCCTTCCTCAGCCTGATCACCTGGTCCTTGACTGTTGTTCTCCTCCTGATGTGGCTGTACAGCAGCTTTGGGTCAGATTTTGCTTTCGCTGCTATGTCATTTTCGTATTGTCTTTGGGCTTCCCTTCTTACCTGTGCATATTCATTTCTAGCTCTACGACTGCTCTCCTTATTCTCCTGGGTCCTTTGCCTTCTATACTTCTTCCATTCCTGGCACACTTGGTTTTGGCTTCCCTACACCTTTGGGTGAACCATGGGCTCATCCTGGCTTTTTCGCTTTTCCTGTTACCCTTGGGTATAAACCTCCCCTCAGCTTCCGTGCAAACTGTTGTCATATATTCCATCATCTCGTTTACCATCTTCCCTGCCAGCTCTCTGTCCCACTGAACTCCGTGCAGGAAGTTCTTCATGCCCACGTAGTCACCTTTCTTGTAGTTTGGCTTCATTTGTGCAGCCCTTCCTGCTTCCCTCCACTTGTAACTCTACTATATAGTCGAAGCTTAGAACCATATGATCACTGGCCCCAAGGTGGCTTTCATGTGTGATGTCCTCAATGTCTGTGCTACTCAGGGTGAATACTAGGTCCAGTCTCGCTGGTTCGTCCTCCCCTCTCTCTCTGGTATTGTCCTTACATGTTGGTACATGAGATTTTCCAGTACCACCTCCATCATTTTAGCCCTCCATGTTTCTTGGCCCCCATGTGGTTCTAAGTTCTCCCAATCGATTTCCTTATGGTTGAAGTCACCCATGATCAGTAGCTTCGCCCTGCTCGCATGAGCCCTTCTGGCCAATTCTGCCAGTGTGTCAACCATCGCTCTATTACTCTCATCATACTCTTGCCTTGGTCTCCTGCTGTTCTGTGGTGGGTTATACATCACTGAAATTATCACCTTTGGACCTCCGGACTGAAGTGTTCCTATTACACAATCTCCTGCTTCTCCTCTGTTCCCTCTCTCCAGCTCATCAAAATCCCATCTGTTTTTGATCAGCAGTGCCACTCCTCCACCCTTTCTGTTCCCTCTGTCTTTCCTCAGGATCTGGTATCCCATTGGAAAGATGGCATTTGTTATCATCCCTGTGAGCTTTGTTTCAGTGAGGGCTATGATGTCTGGTGATGCCTCATTGATTCTTTCATGCCACTCCTCCCACTTATTCGTTATTCCATCTGCGTTCGTGTACCATACATTCAGTTTCCTCTCCAACACTGTGTTTCGGGGGGTCTGTGGGGGTGGGGGCCCTGGCGGTGTGCTGGGGGATTCTACTGCATAGTGAGGGGTGGGGGATGTAAGTGTGGATTGTGGTCTGTGTTGGGAGAGTGTGTTTGGTTTTGGGGTTCTGGGGATGGGTTTGTGTGTGCTCGCTCCTGTTGCTCTTCCCTGTTCTGGTTGGTTTCTGCTGAATCTGTCTGTCTCTCTCTTCCCAGCTCCTTTCGCTTTTGCCTCCACTCCCTCAGCTGCTGTCTTTCTGTTTTTGTTCTGTCCCGGTCTAGGAACACCCTTCTGTATGCTGACGATTCCTTCAGCCGTGGTTTCTCTTGCAGGATCCTGTTTCGCACTGTTTCTGTCTTGAAGATCAGCTTGACTGGCCGTTTTCTCCCCTTCACGTACCCCCCTATTCTCTGAAAATTTACTATCTCAGACATGTCCTCTTCGCCTATATTTCTAATGACGTTCTCAATCTCCTGTCTTTCCTCCTGCCGTCTTTCATTGTGTGTCCTTAATTCGCTCTCCTGGAGCCCATGAATAAACACTGACTTCTCCCTCTCCGCCTCCCATTTCCTTTCCCTCCATCTCTCCCCAATGTTTTCCTGTAGCTCTTGGCATCCTGGTCGTGCCTCTCTTACCACCACCCCTGCTCCCGGCTCTCCCCCTTCATTCCTTGGCCCATCTTGGACTGATAGGGCCTTACCGTAGTTCATGTCTCCTTCCTTCCCATTGGGTTCCTTGTTCGATGAGGATGTGCCAGCTTCAGATGCTATGTCCTCTCTGGTCCATACCCCTGTAGCTTGCTTCAGCCTATTTACCTCACATTCTAGGGCACTTATCCTGGCTACTGCAGCTTCGACTTGTGACTCCCATTTCTTCTTCTCCTCCTCCAACCTCCTTCCAATTTTTCCCAAAGCTCTGCCTCCATCCTTTTTCCATTTTTGCAGAGACCTCACCTAGTTTACTCTCCACTCTTGTTCCATCCTTTTGCATTGCTCCTCCATCCATTCCTCCCTACAAGAGCCATTCTCCTCTGTTCCCTGGTCCTTCGAGTTCCCCTCTGAGACCCCATCGTTAGCTGTAGTTGTGTGTGTGTTTGGGGAAGTGTAGGGTTTAAGCTGTATCTGTGTGTGCGTTCGGGGAAGTGTAAGGCTAAAGGGGGGAGGGTTTAGAGGGAGTGATGGAAGGGTGGAGAAAGGGCGAAGGGGCTGTAGGTATAAGGGGTGGAAGGAAGGAGGAAAGAAAAGAGGAATAGAGGGGAGGGAGGGAGAGGGAGAAAAAGGGAGAGGAGGAGCAAAGAGAGAAGGGAGAGGGTAGAGATGAGAGAGATTATGGCAGTGTGGGAGTGGGTGGGTTGTAAGGGGGAGAGGAGGGGCCAGGGAGAGTGATGGGAGGGTGGAGAAAGAGTGGGAAGGGGGCTAAAGGGTGAAGGAGAGGAAGGAAAAGAGTGGGAAATGGTGTGTGTGTGTGTGTGTGTGTGTGTGTGTGTGTACTCACCTAATTTCACCTAATTGTGGTTGCCTCTTCGCTGTCTGCTACTGGGTTTCTGCTCTCCCTGCTCCATGAGCTTTATCATACCTTGTCTTAAAACTATGTATGGTTCCTGCCTCCACTACATCTTTCTCTAGACTATTCCACTTCCTGACTACTCTGTGGCTAAAGAAATGCTTCCTAACATCCCTTTGACTCATCTGAGTCTTCAGCTTCCAGTTGTGTCCCCTTGTTTCTGTGTTCCCTCTCTGGAACATCCTGTCACTGTCTACCTTGTCAATTCCCCGCAGTATTTTGTATGTCGTTATCATGTCTCCTCTGACCCTTCTTTCCTCCAGTGTTGTTAGTCATATTTCCCTCAACCTTTCTTCATAAGACAGACCCTTGAGTTGTGGAACTAACCTTGTCGCAAACCTTTGCACTTTCTCTAGTTTCTTTACGTGCTTGACCAGGTGTGGGTTCCAGACTGGTGCTGCATATTCTAGTATGGGCCTGACGTACACGGTATACAGTGTCTTGAACGGTTCCTTGTTAAGGTAGCGGAACGCTAATCTTAGGTTTGCCAGTCGCCCATATGCTGCGCAGTTATCTGGTTGATGTGTGCCTCTGGAGCGTGCTTGGCGTTATACTCACTCCAAGGTCTTTCTCCTTTGCCGAGGTTTGTAGCCTTTGTCCGCCTAGCTTGTACTCTGTCAGCGGTCTTCTTTGCCCTTCTCTGATCCTCATGACTTTGCATTTGGAGGGATTGAATTCGAGAAGCCAATTGCTAGACCAGATGTCGAGCTTGTCCAGGTCTGTTTGCAGCCCTGCCTGGTCCTCTTCCGATGTGATTCTCCTCATTATTTTCACATCATCCGCGAATAGAACCTTCGAGTCTATCCGTCCGTCATGTCATTTACATATACCAGGAATAACACTGGTCCTAGGACTGACCCCTGCGGTACACCGCTCGTCACAGGCGCCCACTGTGATACCTCACCACGCACCATGACCCGTTGTTGTCTCCTTTGAGGTATTCCTGATCCATTCAGTGCCCTTCCTGTTATACCTGCTTGTTCTTCCAACTTCTTTACAAATCTCATGTGAGGAACTGTGTCGAAGGCCTTCTTGCAGTCCCGGAAAATGCAATCAACCCACCCTTCTCTCTCCTGCCTTACCTCTGTTACTTTATCATAGAACTCCAGGAGGTTTGTTACACAGGATTTGCCTTCCCGGAATCCGTGCTGTCTGGTGTTTATTATCCTGTTCAGCTCGAGGTGTTCCACCATTCTTTTCCTGATGATTTTCTCCAGGACTTTGCCCCACTATACACGTAAGTGACACCGGTCTATAGTTTAGTGCCTCTTTTGTGTTGTGTGTGTGTGTGTGTGTGTGTGTGTGTGTGTGTGTGTGTGTGCGTGTTTTCCTTCTCTGATGAAGTGTATGCTAACTGTTGTTTATTATTAGTTAGTCAAGTTTTCAGTATTTTGCTTGATTTTAAATGTTAAACAGACATCTTTTAATGCATCACATTTACTCTTCCTACAGAATTATATGGATGAGAAGTTCTCACCTCATAGATTTTCCAACACCCAAATGCGTGTTTGTCAACGAGGAATGAAAAACTAGAGCCACTTGATGTGGTGAAGATGAGCGGTGTGATGGTGGTATGGACGGTGGGTATGCTACTAGCATGCCTCGTATTCTTACTTGAGATTATATACTTCAAAACTCACCTGCACTGAACCCAGGTCTAACTCACCGGAAGATTACAACAATGTGATTTTGTGTTATATTGCACTATTAAATTAAAATCATTATACTAAATGTGTTTTTATTTAATCCTTATAGTTAATAAATTAGATGATCAGAATTTTTTCACTTACATCAAATTCATATTTAAATTAACTTATGAATCAGCATCCATCATAACTGAGAAAGTCTTCTACTTTACGACCTGCAGTTTCTCTCCTCACTCAGATTGGTGCCGTGTATGTTTTGAGCATATGTACAGACCCAATATATCACCTTAGTACCCCAGAGTGTCACATAAATAACCATCGAATAGTTAAAGTTAGGCAAAAATATTTGGAAATGTGAAAATTAATCCAATTTCTGGGAACAATTATTTTTCTGAAGTTGTTTCTGTCAAGAGATGATCTCATTACATAAT